>JAOTRH010221481.1:0-10504 GCA_034768845.1 Heliamphora exappendiculata
AAGTATTCTGAATAGTGGAAATACTCAAGGGAGATCTTGAGAAGTGGACGTAGGTTAGGATAAAGCCGAACCACTATAAATCGCTGGTGTCTGATTCTTTTTCTCTGTTCCTCATCTTTTAATATTTGGATTGCTTATATGTTTGCATATCTTACTTTATTGCAATAGTAAAGGATTTCTAATTTTTTTTTTAAATTGTAATTTATTTTTTAAAAATCTAATTCACCTCCCTCTTGGGTTGCCTAGATCTAACAGATGTGATGAGGGATATTTTGAGAGATATTAGATATAAGGTTTAGAGATTTACTTATTTGCTTAGAGGCTCAAGGGATGGTAGTATGGAAGGACTTAGCTTTAAAACAAAACACCACTTTAATCTTAACTCCCTTCTTTCTTCTTTCTCATTCTTTTTCTCCCTCAAACTTTATAGAACACTTAAAAACACTCAATGAGGTCTCTCTCTCTATATGAACAAAAAATGAAGAGGAGAGGGAGGGTGTTTGGCTTGGTTTATATAGGAAAAGGTTAGGGAACATAGAATTAATTTTAAGTACTTTTTTTTTCATTTTCCTTCCATATTGCATGTTTACATCAATTGAGGGGTTTTACATTGGTTTGCGTGCCCATTTGTGCAAGAAAATATTTTAAAAGTTAATTTGATATCTTTTTGGTGTCTTTTCTTACTGAAACCTATTATAATAGTATGTTTATGATATATATAGTATTCCCATGTAGTATCATAGTTCCCATAGCAATTGATTAAATAGATGCAGTCTTTTAAGTCAAATTAAGTTATTCTGGCAATATCTGATTTTTTAACTTATTTTGTTGTGTATGAACTTCAATAATAATTTGTTTTCTTCTGTTAACCTATAACACCATATTATTATGTATATTATTTTCTCAACAAGTATTGGATCATCACAATGCTTAATTTAATACCTTTATCATCATTTTAAGATAAAAAGAAAGCAAAAATCTACTTTTTTGGCACTCATCCCAAGATGGTCGGACACTAAGGGTTATTTTTGTCATTTTTGATATTATTTTATCATTTCTATTTAATTGTACTTAAATATTTAATTTATGGTATTCATGTGTCAAAATTTAAGTTTTTAAGACTTTTTGAGCTTAACTCTTGTCTTAAACAACTTGGTCTTATAACCTTGAGTTCTTAACCTCAAAATTAGGGCTTTATTATATGCTTGTGTGGTTCCCTCTTTATCCCGGGTCTCAAGCCCGAAAAGGTTAAACGGTCGGACCGGTTCTTCTTACTAAACTTATGTTCAAGATTTCATTTCTTTGGAAATGTTTTTTTTTCTATTCGTATTCCTGAATTCGGGTTATTACATAATGGACTGGGTCTTAGGTCTTAAAAATATTAAACCGATGTAATCAATTCGATTCTCGGATTAAGATTTTTTTAAACTGTCACAACCTGAGACCCGAAAGATAATATATAAATCACATGAAACTATTATTTATATTATTTGTGCTCTTAATTATAGTTAAAAATGTGTAAATTAAAAATAAGAGGAGTGAAATTTAGGCCGCTTAACTTGACATCTTATATAAAAAATTAAGCCGCTCATAAAATAAGGTATATATTATTACTTTAGAATATTTTATTAAGAAAAATATTTAATTTAATTGAATAGCGGCTCCAACCCAAACTAACCCAAGTTTATTTGGGTTGGGTTGGTTCTAACGCATGGATGGTTCAGTTTTGGGTTCAATATTTTAGTACCGACCTTGATTGGATCGGTTCTGAATTAAGTTTCAAACCGACCCAGATCGATCCATGCGCACCCCTATAATAAGGGTTGATATAGGTTTCTTCTTCCTTTAACAACATTTACATTGCTTGGGCCTCATCAAACCAGAATTTGCTCAAGAACACATCTCCTTGGGGAGAGCGTCTCTCATGGTAAATCGGGTGCAGCAAGGTCCTTTCATGGTGTTCTGTCTAGTGAATCATGCCACGGTGGATGATGATTCATGAGGAGCAGTTCTATTAGTAGGTCTGCATCTTTTCAGAGCAGATCAAGTATGGTTTTGGTATTCTGGTTATCTTTTGGCTTTCTGGTATTTCCTTATGAACGAGAAGCTAGTTGTTGGTTTTCTTTGATCAACTGCTATTGAAGCTTTTTGAGAGCAAATGTTGGGTCTGTGATGTTTTTGTGATGATTTTCGTTAATCGCCATTGGGCCTGTTCTGTGTTCGGGTTTCGTTGCCGTGCTAGTGTGGATTGGTTCAGTTCCTTGCTCTCTGGGCATGTCGTAGCTAGTTTGGATTTTTTTATAAATTCAGAGCAGTTATGACTAACCACGGTTAAGCTTTTACTTGAGTCAGACCATTCACAGGGACGAAGATGAGTTTGTTTTAGTGGGTTAGGCGTGAGTTCTGATGCATAAATACCATGTTTTGATGTACCGTCTGGAACTGTTAAATGGTTTTCGTTGGTGAAATCGCCATTATAGATTAGATTATGTAGTTTTATGCTGGTTTCAGCCCAAATTAGCGTATTCCATCCCAGATTATCAGGACAAACCTGAAGCTTGTTCGGTGCTTCTGTGCGCTAAGGTTTTGGGTCATATTCTCTAGTTTGGTGATGTGTTTATGGGTAAAGAAGCAAGCACGAGAAATTTTAGCCATTTAAGATCGGGCCTTTGATGATGGTGGCATCGGTCATAGTAACCCGAAACTTAACGTTGCTGGAAATAATGGCGGAACATGCAGTGGTGGTGGTAGCTTCAAATGAGGTCTTCCGTTCTTGGTGCGACACCAGTGTTTAAGGTCTTTTCTCGCTTTGGAGTTCCATCTGGTATGGAGTCTATGTGAAGAAGAATGGAGCCTTGATGGTTGGTTCACACGCACGAGGTAGAAGATGAAGGTTCTTTCTTGCACTATTTGGCGCGTGAGTTTGATGCGTAAATGCTGGGTACTATTCTGTGGTCTGCCCTATGTTACAGTGGTAGCAGGTTAGGTTGGCAGGCTACATGTGCTGGTATGCTTTACCAGTGAGTCGAAGTTCCAACTAGATTGTGGAAACCACTTGAGTTTGGTCAAATCAATGGGCGGTTTTTTGGGTAATTTAGCATGGTGGTCCCAAGTTTTTTAGTGGAGAATGATCATTTATGATAACCTAGGGTTTGTTTTTTGGGCAAACCGTGGGGGGATATTACCACTTATTTTCATCAAATCGTGGATTTCATTGCTTGTAGCGGCTTAGTTAGCGGAAGTATGAGGCGTCTATATTCCTTATTGAAAAACCGCTGGTATTGAGAAACCGCAGCTAGGAAACTGCGGTGTAGGTTTGCTGCGATAGCTTGTGTCTTCACAGGTGGGTCCCGCGTCTCTTGCTTAACTCTAGCACTTAACTCTAGCAAGACCACATGTGTTCAAAGTTATTTAGCTTTGAATGGCTGGATCATGCATAATGCAGTGTCTATGGGGCCCACGTGCAGATTGTGAGTATTGTATGGTGCTCCATTAGCTGGTGAGTCATGGTGGGTCCCATTTGGATATTGTGATTATTATTTTTTAAATAATTAAATGTGATAAAAAAAAGAAACACGAATACAAGGGCACACCTAAGACCTTACAAACCACCAACAAAAGCAAAGCTAGAAGGTAAAAAAAAAAACTTTAGGCTAAACCGGAACCAAACAAAGTAGAAACGGCTTTAGGCTAAGCCGGAACCAACCAAACAAGAAACAAACACAAAACCAACATATGGAAGCCTAAACCATAAGACCAAAAGGGAAAAGGACAAGAGAAACCATAACAGATAGCGCACAAACCTACCCAAACAAAACAGCCCAAACAAGAACAAAACAATAGAATGTGGGACCAGCTATGTGAGAATTACGGTGTGAAATACGGTGCGATCTGGGGACTTCTCTTCGCGCTGTTCTTGAGTGAAATGGAAACTCCAAATCGTTTCAGTGTTTTGACTGGTTTTAATGGATCAAAAATTGAAATGAAGGGGGAAGATGATAGCTCCGGTGATGATCGGTCACCGATGGGTAAACGATTCCAAGCTGTGCTATCGCATGTTGAAGCAATGATTGAGAAGGAAGAGCATCTTATTCCTTCTGGCCTCCAGTCGTATTCAGAGGAAAGACATGCTGCCATTAGTGCGAAATTGCAATTGTTACAAGAGCTTACTTCGAGAAAACCCACAGAGCTTCCAATGTCTCCCTCTGCTTCTGAAACAGTGATAAAAAGCCCAAAATTTAGGGTTCTTGAATCTGCTCCAGAAATGGTTATGGAGCAATCTCCCGTTCTGACTGGGGACAACGAACCCATTGGTCATTTTGAGAAGGTGGCGATGGAGGCGCTGAACTGTGCTAGGAGCGGACTCAGCCCTCTTAGTTCGGGTCGTATTGCTGATATTGAAGCTCAGCTTCATGGCGCGCACTCAACGACGGTTATACATCCTCCAAGTACGAACCTCCTGGAATCAAACGGTATAGATCAGTGTGATAGGGATAGGACGGCCTCACCTGGTTTTGTATCTATGTCTAGTCTAGGGAATAGGGGTGGCCTCCATGGCCATGGCACTCAATTAGGAAGAGGTCGGCTGGGTAGAAATCTGGGCAATGTATATTCGGGTATTGACATAGATGTTGGTGTGCAAAAGCCTGCACAGGAAGTGTTTGATAAAAGGCCTAAGACACCGCTGACTAGGAACTAGGCATCATTGTTGACAAATCATAGCTCCTCTAGTACCTGTCATGAGTATGTTGCTGTAGGGGACTATGAGCAGGATGCTTCAGTTGAGATTGGTAGTGAATTGATTGATGATAAAGAGTGGGAGTCGTGCCTTGTAGGTTACTTCCTGGATGCCACTTTAGCCTTTGCGTTGGTCAGGGCAACGACGAGGGCTTTATGGAATCAATATGGATTAAGCGAAGTATTTGGAAATGATAAAGGGAGACTTCTTCAAATTTTTGAGTAGGGAGGCTATGGAAAGTGTGTTAGATCAGGGTCCTTGCATTTCTCCGACAAGCTCCTTATTCTTAAACAGTGGAGATGTTACTTAAGGTTAATTAAGGAGGCCATGGCTCTAATCCCGGTGTGGGTCAAGCTCCATGATTTTCCATTAGAATTCTGGAATTCGCAATGCTTAAGTAGAATTGCTAGTGTTTTGGGAGTGCCGTTGTTCTTGGATCGGGCTACGGAATCTAAACAACGTATTTCCTATGCTCGGGTATGTAATGAGATAGATGCAGCTATTCCTTTGAAGCATGAGATTATCATTTGAAGTGAAGGTGAATCAGTTGTTATACGTGTGGAGTTGCAAGGTCTTCCCGATATTTGTTCAACATGCCATGCTTTTGGTCACGATAGTAGCAAGTGTAAACGGACTAATCCAATTCCAGGCGATGTTGTATCTTCTCCTACAATGGCCAAAGTTGACACCCTTGAGGATCACAGTTTTTGGACTCCGGTTGGGAAGAGTAAAGTGGTATTTTCGGCTACCCCTATTCGGGCAAATTTGGGTACCTCTCCCCCTAAAGGTCTGTTGTATGAGGTTATTCAGGAGAAGGGCCCCAACAAAGAGGAAGTTAGTCATGTGGCGTCTCTTATTTGCTCCCCCACCCCTAGCCATAATGCTTATGCAGAAAATAGGGTTTTTGAAGAACCCCTTACGATAGATGATGGTGGTACGGTCTCTTTCCCCTCTTCTTTAAAGCTAAAACCAAATGCCAAGGGGGGGAATAGTAAAAAGAAGAAGAAAAAAAGTTCTAGCGCGGCTTAGCCTTGTGCCGGTGTGTCATTGAGGTGCTGGTGTTCCATTGAGGTATGCTGCTGCGGTCTGTTAGTGCTGCAGATTGTTGCTATTGGTTTGGTTCTGCGGTTGGGTGGTGCTGTTAGTTGTTTGGTGTAGCGGTTGATGCTACATTTTGGTACTGGATGTTGTTTTAGTTTACTGCTGCGGTTTGTTGGTGCTGCGATTTGGTGTTGTTGGGTTGATGCTTCGTCTTAGGTTATGTCCTGCTGCTTTTGGGGCTTGTTTGGCTATTGTTTGGTTGGTTTTAGCCTTGCCAATAGCCTGGCCCCTGGCTTTGAGGGGCGGTTCTCTGCCCAATTTTGTGTCTGGGTCCTCTAGCTTTGCTGATCTGTTTGGGATTGTGCTGTTGCTATTTGTGTTTGGATATGCACCTCTCGACTGCTGGGATTTCTCTCGGCTGTTTCTTTCTTCAATTTCGGGTTTCCTGTTGTAGTTCTTTGGTTTTGTTTAGTTTATGTTGGGTTTTGCTAAGCGGGAAGCTTTTTGCTTATGCTTTGGGGTTTTATTTTCTATTGGTGCTTGTAAGGCCTGTTTGTTTGTTTTTTTGCCCCGCTACCTAGCGGGGGTTATGTGGTCTGTGTTGTTTATGTTGTTTCTTTCTTGGTAAGTGGTATAATTGCCTGGGGTATGCCCCTTGAAACATGTATTTTTTTCTTTTATGTTTCATTTAATTACCCCAAAAAAGCAAAAAAAAAAGAACAAACCAAGGCAAAAGCCCAAACCAAGACCTGCCATGATCAATAACCCGCAGCAGCAAGGAAACGAACAAAAACAAGCAGGGAGAAACCGCAGTAAAGCAAACAGCCGCAATAGCCTACCACTAACAATTTTAACAGCCTAATGTGCAGTAGAAGTTCCACAGGACTGAGAAGAATAAACAGCCATAAAACAGGCCTGCCGCAACAGCCCCAAACATCAAGCTAAAAACCGAAGCTGAGAGCCAATATGAAACCCAACAGAGCTAAGCCAAACCATGCACCAGCAACAATCAGCAACCTCAAAAGAAACCATAGCAGCAAAACCCAGATCACCAGAACAATATCACAGAGAAACAGATTCCCACTAAACACAAAGAATAGAAAACATGGTAGGCCCCACATCCACCTATAAATAGGAACATCCAACCTAACACCACATAACAGATGTTATGGACAGCCCCCAAAGCTAGGAAAACAAAACAAAAAAACTCACAAATCTTATGTAGAAGGGGAAAGGCTATGAACAACCCTCATAGCTAGGAAACAAAGGAGAGATCCATAAAAGAGAAGCCAAAGAAGCCATCAAGACTCAGCAACCTCACCGTTAGGACTTCTTTCGTTTCGGATAGGTAAAAGCACATGATCTGAGATGCATAGAGAACCCATAAGAAGCCATGTAAAGTGAAACACACTCATCCAGAGACCTCACACGCTCTACACAGGTGTATCACACGCTCCACACAGGTGTATCACTCCACACTCCAACAATGAGATAGAAGCAATTCTCACAGCCGGAGATGCAACTCTCACAACACTCACGCTCCTAACCTTCCACCAAAACCTGCACAATCAACAAAAACTTGCAAGGAGATAAAGATTAGAAACCCTCATAACACATGCACATATGGGTGAAACACTCAGCCCTCCAAGGAGGAGGAAGGGGCAAAACTCACAAAACACACAATCCTTACACAAGGACAGTGTATCACACAACCCTCAACAACAAAACAACCTAAAATGCACAGCTCCTCTACACCTTCCATGCTGATCTGCACAGAAAGAAAGAGCTTACAAGTAATAAGAGTTAGAAACCTCTCCATCACTCGCTCAAAATGTGTATAACTCAACACTCCAAAAAAATTTCCTAAACCTCACTTAAAAGTTGGCCCACCATTGCGAAAAGGAGGGCAGTTAACAATTAGTACCAAAAATATCCAGGGAAACACCTCAGCTCTCTTGAATATCCCGATTGATAGGAGAATCAGGGACCCGACGTCTAGAGGAAACTCTCCCCCTGTTCAACGCCCAAATCTCCTTAGTAACCTCCTCAGGGCCGTGACTTTTACCCTGGAATTTGCGAAAATTGCGCTCTTGCGAGATACAATAGACAGAAACAGAGAACACTAATTTATGGACCATGGAACTAAGGGCAGACCCCCCACCCCCACTTGCAAAACAATACCACCAGTCCCTCAAGGTGGACTGGGTACAGACAAGATGACACTTGCCTAAAACACTAGACCACACTTGATGGGCAAAATTACAATTAAAGAAAAGATGATCGTGAGACTCCAAGAAACCCAAACATAGACTATAATCATAGTCACAGTCGTTACCAAACAACCTGAGTCTATCACCAGTATTAAGACGACCCCTAATGGCTATCCAGAGAATGAAACTAACCCTAGGGATATGATGCTTAAACCAGACAAGGTTACGCCACACAGGACGAGGCAAAGGATCACGGGTAGCCTCCCTTAAGGAACTTATAGAAAAGTGCCCACCATTAAGGAGCCAGCAGATGGTGTCAGGCATAGAAGCATTAAGTAGGAACCGAACCTCCCTAGCCATATCGATAAGGTCCATGGTGACCGCAGACGACCATCTCCAAGTGCAACCATTAACAATGCTTTGGACTTTTGCCATACGATCAAGCCCTGAATCATATATAATGCGAGGACCCCTCTCCTCAAAAATAGATCCGCACGGATGGCAAGGATCAAACCACAAGAACGTGTCCTCACCATCACCGACCTCGTATTTAATGAAGGGTTTGATCATAGGCCAGAGTTGAAGGAGCTTTTACCAACACCAAGAAGCCGATTGAGGGATCTTAACCGCCCAGAAGGAATTACCACGGAGGATATTGGATTTGATCCACATACACCAAAGGGAAATGTCCCCCTAGTGAGAAGAAACTAGATATGCTTAGCCACCGCGGCTTTGTTCCACATAACAAGGGATTTGAGCCCTAGCCCCCTTCCTTACGAGGAACACAGATCTCCTCCCAGGAGACCTTAGTTCTCGAAGACTTCAACTCCGGACCACTCCATAAAAAGGCTCTCAAGAGGCTTTCCACCTCCTTAAACACCTTCTTGGGGAGAATAAACAAGGAAGACCAATAGACTTGCATAGAGAACAGAATAGATCCGATTAATTGAAGTCTACCTGCATAGGATAGATACTTGCTAGTCCAGGCTTGAATTCTCTTAGCAATCTTATTAATAAGGGGCTTACAATCCTTGTAGGCAAGCTTCGTGGTAATCAATGGAACCCCTAGATACCGCACAGGCAACAAACCCTCCCGACAGCCAAGGGTATCAAGAATGTCTTGCTGAGTATGACCATCCACAACCCAAAAGTATACATCACTTTTGGGAGGACTAGGAGAGAGACCGGACAGACTAGTAAAATCATCTAACACTTTCCTAACTACCTTAACCGACGGAACATCAGCTCTCGAAAAAATCATAAGGTCATCAGCAAAACAAAGGTGCACAATTTTGTCCTTGCTACATCTCCAGTGATAATTAAAAGGCATCTCAGAGGTATACTTATGGAAGAGACCAGATAGAATCTCCATACCCATGACAAAAAGGTAAGGGGACAATGGATCGCTTTGCCTAAGGCCTTTCTTCCTCGGGAAGAAGCCATTGAGCTCCCCATTAATGCTAACCGAGAAGCTGGGGGTCATTATGCATTCTCCAATCCAATTGATCATCTTGTTAGGGAAGTCCATGCATTTAAGAACAGCCTCCATGAAATCCCACTTAACATTATCATATGCTTTCATAAGATCGACTTTAAGGGCACACCTAGGACCTTTGTTCTGTTTCTGATAATCTCTAAGCAATTCCTGAGAAAGGAAGATATTATCCGCAATGCGTCTACCCTTAACAAAGGCCGATTGGGAGGGAGAGACAATATCAGGAAAACACCCCTTAATCCGATTTGCAATGATCTTAGAGATACATTTATAGATAATGTTACAGCAGGATATAGGACGATATTCCTTAATTGAAGAAGGGTTGGGAACTTTGGGAATAAGGACAATGAGGGTCGTGTTAGCTTCCCTCAACATATACCCCGAATCAAAAAAACCCTTGATAGCTCTAGTGACATCATCACCCACAACCTCCTAGGCATCCTTGAAAAACCCCGCAGAAAAGCCATTAGGACCAGGAGCCTTGTTAGCTTTCAAAGACCACATAGTCTGTCTAATCTCCTTAGAAGTAACCGCACCAACCATAGCTTCCACACTATGGGGAGACAACTTGAGCCTAATGAGGGCACGAATGTCCCCAACACCAATCCCCGGGAAAGACGAAGTAGAGCCAAAAGGTTCTTATAGTACCCAACAATATGATCGGATATATCCTGACGGTCAGTATAAACCGTACCATCATCACACGTAACCATGGATATCTGAGATTTATTATGTTGAAAATTGATGGACTTGAAAAAGAATTTAGAGTTTTAATCACTCAGATTCAGCCATTGGATTCTAGCTTTTTGCTTGAGAAAACTCTCCTTAGCCAGACTCAAATCCATATAGGACTTATAAGCTTCCCGTTCCTGACTCGCGAGGAGGTGGTCATTGGGGTGTTTATCAAATCTAACCTGAAGGTCCTCAAGAACACCTTTCTGAGCCACAACACGAGCAGATAACTCACTAAAAGACTCTTTATTCAACTGCTTCAGCTTAGCTTTCAACATTTTAAGCTTT
>JAOTRH010221492.1:0-10504 GCA_034768845.1 Heliamphora exappendiculata
TTGCTGATCCACCTGATCTGCTGGTAATTTTAGTATTTTTCTTGCATGTCAAAAAAATTATTATGGTCTTTTCATTCCTTTTTTTTGAAACATTCCATTATTATGTTTTTAAAACCTGAATCCCTTGGAGTATGACATTTCTCTTTGGTTAGGGTTTGAATGATCCTGTTCCAGCTGCTTCAGAATTGGATGAGAAGAATGCTATGGCTTTGGCTATTGTGCCCGTTTGTAAGTTTTCTTTAGGAACCTATGCTATAAATCTTGTACCATGGTTGAGATTTTGAAATTTCATTTGGGCTCAAGGCCAATATAAAAATCAACTTGGGTGGATCTATTTTGAGTAGCATGAACAAAGGTAATTTTTTTGAACTTTGAACATCTAAATGCCAAGAACTTAATCGACAACGAACAGAGTTCCTTGCATCATTCATTTGGTTAGCAAGCTGAATCAAAGATTTTCTTTATCCTATTGAGACGTTTTTTTTCTATTGGCTGTTGAAGTTGCTGCTGATCAACCAACTACTACTGCACCAATTCCCACCAATGGAACAACAGGCTGGGAATTGGCTCTTGTTACTGCTCCTAGCTCAAATGAGGGTGCCACCGCCGCTAGCAAACTGGTACCTTGATAATCATCGTCTGCTATATTCTCCCATTTGTTCTTATCCCCCCCCCCCCCCCCCCAAAAAAAAAGAGGAAAAAAACGCACACATGGATTAATAAAGAAAAAAAGCCTCTTTGTATGCTCGTATCTACTACTTTCATACGCACGGTGTCATGGGGAGAAAAGAATTAGAAAAATCCTTAGTACACTGAATTCAACCACAAAAAAGTGATTTCAGCCATCCATATGCATGTGTGTCATACATGTATTGTGGGTCCTGCATGCATATGGATATCTGGAACTGTTTTTTGTGATTGATTTTGTGATTGGTTCTCTGAAAAACTTAATAGTTACATATACTAATGGGTTTCGCTTGTCCATGGAAAAAAGGCAGGAGGTCTCGACAAACTTACGCTAGACAGCCTATACGATGATGCTATAAGGAGAAGTAACCAGAATGTGAGCTATAACCCATGGGAGGCAGCCCCAATGGCCGGTCCTGTGATGCCGCAGATAGCAGCACACGACCCATTCTTCGCCTCAAACTCAGTGGCTGCCCCACCTTCTGTTCAAATCGCAGCCATGGCCAACCAGCAGCAAGCGTTCATGTTCCAGCAGCAGCAGCAGCAGATGATGATGATGCGCCCACAGCAACAACCACCTCTAAATCCTTTCGGCAATCCATACAGAGCCGGTATTCCCCCATATGGTTCAGGTATGCCTGTCCAAGCCTACAATCCATATTCGGGGCTCATGTAAAACACAGTGCATGAAAAATTATCTGTTCTTTTTGCTGGAAACTCGATCGAGGAAGAAACGAAACGAATGGAGGTTGAACTAGTTTTGTATATCAAAATCGGGGAGATTTGAAGGAAAAGCGACGAGATAGATGTATATGCCATATGCCCGGTGAGTGCCAGGAATGGCTTTGGGTCATTGATTATTTTTTCTTATGGAGGTGGTAGTAATGTTTGGGAACTCCTGTGACAATTTTTTGACCTGCTTATTTGTACTTGATGCTAAAGCAGGATACTCATTTCTTGTCGGTTTTTTTTTTCTTCTTTTTTCCTTAAAAATTCTTGGTGTATCAAATAGGAACCATTATGGGATTTTTTTGTTTGTTTTCTCTTTGTGATTATTGCTTTACACATTTATTTATTGTGGACAGATAGAAGGTTTGATTAGTGATTTGGGTGTATACATTATGGTCTTTCGAATTTGATGCTACTGCATTCTACATTGCTCACACGTGTTCTTTTGTTTCTTGTCTAGATTAATTTAACCAAAAAAAATTTAAATGCCGCACTTATAAAAGTGCAGTGGGTTCTATACTTAGTGTTGGTGTGGGTCCTACCACACTTGTGGTGAGATAGTTCATGCAGGCCAGGCCAAGCAAGCAAAGCCTATGCTTTGGGTCCTTATTTATTTATTTTTTACAAGTTCTTGGGGCTCTCAAATCTTTTATGCCTAGAATTAAATATTTTAAAACGTATGAGCCCAATCCAAGTCTATGTCAAACTAAAAGATCCAACAAAATAATTGGGTGGTCCAATTTAAGATTTTAAAAGCTATGGAATGTAAATTGAAATAAAAGAAACATAATGTTTCAAATATTATTATTTCATGCCCAATAGAAAGGTATTTCTTGAGCCATAAGAAAAAATGCAAAGAGTAAACGTACCATTTAAGCCTTAAGTTTGAACTCTTGATATTCTTTTTAGTTTTAAAAATCAAACAAAGAATTCATGGGCTGTAGGTGTAGGTTCTAGTTTAGTTTATTTGTTGTATTATTTTTTATTTGAAGTTGGTTTTATTTTTTGAAGTTTTAATTTAGAAAAATATTTATGGAGATGGCCTCATCTTTTGAGTTTATTTTGGATGTCAAATAATATGACTTAAAAGTTGGTTTTAGTAAAACAAAAAGGAAGGTTTTTTTATTATCCCAAACAGAGTCTAAGTCATGTTTTAAAATTTCTTGTAACTTTTCAAATTGATATGCTCCTCTTTAGCTATTTAGTTTATTTCCCCTCTCAAACTCTAAAAATATCACGTTTCTTATTGTAAACATATTTTTTGTGTGTTTATATTTTTGAAGTATGCTTGTCAAGTTTTAGTTTTGAGAAAGTATTTCTATGTTCAAATTTTGAATGATTATAATAAGATTCTTACTTATTTGTAAAACTTAAATAAAGAGATCTAAGACGAAAATAATACTTTGTTGTTGTTGAGTTTTTTATCAGATTCATATAAACATTTAATTACTACACTTTTGTATGAGAAAAAGAAAATCCGTTTTATTGATGTATCTAAAAAAAAACTCAGGATTGGCCTGGAGTTCAAACGGTGTAAAATATATTTTATTCACAGCGGAATATTTAATTAATTGTGTTGAAAGAAAGGACGGAATTCTTGCATCTTTTCTTTCAATAATAATATGGTGCGTTTGTTCCCGGATTGAATTCAGGCACAACGGAACTAGCTAGGGGCGTAGTCCTCTTTAATTTGTTGTTTGGCGCTCGAATTATAATTATTCCAGTAAGGCCACTTGCGGTATTGCCCAAATACGTAGGACCAAATATTTTTGTGGGTTTGATTACTTTGCACGTGAGCTCTACATAAATGTTTGTTTTAAATGTGTTCGGGGTAATGCCACAAGTGATTTAACGCTCCATTTGTTTTGATAAAAAATATTTTTTAAAATTTATTTTTTATATTTTTTGATATTTAAAATAACATAAATTAAAAATAAACGAAAAATAATTTTCAAGTCAATAGAAAATAAGTTGATTTTGGGGATCTGATGGTGCAGAGTCCTGGGGTCCTGGGGGCACGGGGTCATAGGATCTCGAGAATTCGTGGTTTTAGGGTTCCAGGGATCCGAGAGTCTAGGTTATTAGGGTTTCGAGATTCCAAGAGTCTAGGGTCCAAGGGTCTAAGTTCTCGAGATCCCAAGTATTCGGAGTCTAAGGAGTTCGGGGTCTCGAGAGTTCGAGTTCCAAGGTCTCGGGGGTCTAGGGTTTCCGGGGTTTGGGGATCCGAGTTGCTAGGGTCCTGGGATTTCGAGAGTCTAGAGGGTCCTAGGGTCCTAGGGTCGGAAGTATCTGGGATCCTAGGAGTTCGGGATCACGGGGGTCTGGAGGTCAGCAAGTCCAAGGGTCTAGGATTCCGGGGGTCAGAGGTCCAAGGTCCTAGGGGTTTTAGGTCCCAAGGTCTGGGCATCCAGGGGTTATTGTCACCAGTTCAGCCATTTCCACCAATTATAACACTACGACATATACTAGCAAAATTATTTTCAAAGTAGCAACCAATTAAACACAAAAAATATTTTTAAATTATTTTTTCCTAATAAAAATATTTTTTTTTGCCAAAACAAATGGATCCTAAATATTTTTTTTGTACGATTAAATGTCAAAATATACGAACATCAAGTGACATTTCGTAGTAGATAGTGGATTAAGCCAAAAATATAGAGAGTTGAGCCATGCTCTTAGCTTGGTTGTACAAAATCTTAGCTTTTTGTCCCATGTTGCTTGTTTCTTTTTTATGAGTTTATATAAGATAACATCTTTGCTTAACTTGCTTGGGATAAGTAAAGCATATATAGGCCTCGTATGATAATCAATCTAACTTAAATATGATTAATAAAGATATGTGATTAATATAAGAATTGTGAATGTGATCGAATTAATAACGAGGTCAGAGTAGTTATAGATTTATGTTTGATTAGCATAGCATTAGTTAATAGATTAATAAGAACATGTTTGATTTGCACAATCTAAGATGGGATTAAACTTATTGTACTAATTGTGCCTTCAAGTATTTTCCCTAGTGTGTTAAAAAATGTTCTAAGATTAGGGGTCCTAGGATATTGATCAATACGTAAAAGTGTCGATCTTATTTTGCAAAATACACTATGTTAAGTCTCGAAAATATGTTTAATAAATTATTTTGTAGTGTTTTTGTCAACAGTATTATCGGGAGCGACTTAGAGGAGAAAATTGTATAAAACAGGACAAAACGGAGAAGAGGGACAAAATAAAAATCTTCACAAAAGTTGCATCCGAATGGATGAATCCAGCGTCCGGACAGAATTGATCCCATTAGAATCGCGTTTGGACAAAAAAGTTTTTGTGATGATTACATCCGGACGAACGTCCAGATAAAATATTGACAGAAAGAAGTGCATCCGGACAGAAGATTCTAGCGTGTCCGGACGGAAAGTGCAGATAGAGTTGCACTTGGAGACTAAAACTGCTGGCAGAAAAACTCACCTATGAATAGGTGGCCCGGGTTCATTATTGGGGGATCTATGTTTTTAGAAGACAAAGGATTGAGGGAAGCTAGGAGGCTAACCTGGAAGGCTCGGGACGTGTCAAGAAGTCGAAGACAGAGACTCGAGGCTTTTTTCTTTCTCAACTTTTCATACTTTCTAGTTGCAACATGAGCAACTAAACTTTTTCTGTTCTTAAGGGATAATGAATCTGTAGTCGGTATCTTAAGAGTAGTTTAAATTCGTTTGATTATTCTTTATTTTGGATTCAATTTGTTGTATGGTTTGATATGTTGACGTTTTGATCAACAAGTTTTTAATTTGATTATCTAGTTTTGTTTTTATTTTCTGTGATTGTGAAAACGAGATCATACAACTATTATATTTGTGCTTTGATATTCGAACATGAGATACTTTATACTTTGTTAGGACAGATCGTACTTTCGATGATTCGTGCCAAAAGCTCAGATATAGTATGCCAGGTTTGCATTTAAGGTTATTTTCTTGATAATCCTTGTTGGTCTTATAGTCACGATAGGATTGGGTTGAATTGAATAAAGATAAACTAGAGTTTGAATGAAACTAAAAATTTCTGGCTAAGGACGATTCTAAATCCTTAAGAACCCCATTTTCATTTGAATTCTAAATCTTTGACTTGCTTAACTTTTCAGTTTAATTAGAATCATAGTTCAAATCAAACTCTTTTTTCTTAAAGAAAATCATTAATAAAATATTTATAAATAAATCCTAATCGCATTCAAATTCTCGTGGACAACATCTGGACGTTAGTCACTATCTTATGGGTTAATAGTTGAAATAAGGTTTTAAATAATTATTTTTGGTATGGTACGATACGAACTAATTTTTGGTGCCGTTGCTGGGGATTTAATTACGGCTATGATTTATTCAGTAAATATTTTTGTTCTTGATTTTCTGGTTCTTATAATACTGCAGTGAATTACAATTCTTTATTTTTCAAGTTCTTTGAAGATTGACGACGGCAGGAGTTTAGAACAAACAGGCTCAAAGACAAGCAAAGAGGATCATCTCTGTCCACGCATTGTGAGTTTTAATTTTTGTCTTTGTTTGCAATCAGAGAAAACTAGATTTAGGGGTTTATAGCCCATCCCCAGTATTTTCTCTGGTCATGCTCGGCCTTCGATCTATCTGTCTAGTTTTAGCTCCCTTTGATCCTGAAATTGAACGCACCTTTCAGATAGCCCAACTAGCCTCACTCACGTCACACATTACCATGGCAGAGTAACATCAGGATGACCCACAAGTCAAATCTCTGATCAAGTACTTCACTCCTTCGGAGTATGTGTCACCTTCTTGTCTCCAGTCCCTTGCGGTTGGAGCCACGCACTATGAAATCAAATCCAACATCATTCAAATGCTCCCATCTTTATGTGGATTTGGTAATGAGGATCTGAACAAACACATGGATGAATTTCTAGAGATCTGTTCAACAGTCAAAATTAGGAATTTCTTTGATGATGCCCCTAGAATAAAATTGTTCCCGTTCTTCCTTAAAGATAAAGCCAAACACTGGCTTAACTCTTTAGAACCGAACACGATCACTACTTGGGCTAAACTTCAATATGAATTCTTAAAAAAATATTTTTCTATAGGTAAGACCAACCAAATTAGACGCGCCATCACGAGTTTTACTCAACTCGATGGCGAAACCTTCTACGAGACTTGGGAACGCCTTAAGGATCTTATTAGAGCATGTCCTCATCATTAGGTGCCTAAATGGAAATTAGTCCAGTGCTTCTATGATGGGTTGACACCTCAACACCGTCAATTTGTTAACGCGTCTTGTGGTGGAACTTTCACGTTGAAAAACGAGAATGAGGCTTGGAGTTTTTTTGAAAGCTTGAGGAAAAACTCCCAACACCAGGCCTCCGCTTCTCGCACTGATCGGTCTATAGTCTCTTCCACCTCAAAATCCTGAGGCATATACGAGATTTTGCAGACTCCCGACCTAGTTGCTACCCTGACACAAACCTTGAGTCAGCTTCTGTTCAATGGTTCAGCCGTAGTGTGGCATTGAGATTTTGGGGGGTTTTGGAAAATGTTTCAAAAATATAGAAATTCAAAGATATTTAGAAAAATATTTTAACACCTTGAAAACTAACTTTTGAAAATTCCATTTTTATTGAAAATAGAGTCGCCACTTAGTTTTTGAGAAAAATTAAGAAAAATAGAAATGGCTTACTGATCTTTAAAATATTAACAAGAAAAAGAGGGTTCGGGGGCGAAGGTATGAATCGAAAAAAGTGTTAGGCACCCCGTTCGCCCAACCATAAGGTTGGTCTCTACTAATCATCATTGGTCATTTGATAAGAATTTCTCAAATGCATGCAAATAAAAAAAAATTGGGGCAAGGAGAGAATATCCAAAATTAAATATGAAAAATACATAACATATGTACATAGAATTTCAAACAAAACAAATAAAAAAAATTCTAAGTCCTATGGCATGCAATTTCTAATTAAAAGATATATGAAATATACCCACATGCGATATTCATAAAAATAAACTAACTATCATGATTCAAATAAAAGTGCCAAAACAAACATAATAAAATTATCTAAATATGAATTGTTACAAAATGAGCTAAGCTACTCTAAACATGCATTTAAAGAAAATAATCAAAACATGCATAATCATACATTTAAAGAAACATTAACATGATGAGTATTTAACACTAAACGTAAAGAAAACTTATTAAGAAAAATAATAGTTTCGTAACAAATAGAATTTAGGGGTTTGAAGAAAAAGAAAAAGATGAAAAGATTTATAAAGAAAATCATTCTAAAATGAAAAGTTAAGAAAATGTTATTAAATGAATAAAAAAGAAAATTTAACTATTTGCGCTTTAAAAGAGATAAAGAAAATTAAGGAAAAAGAAAACAAAAGGGAAGAAAATTACATTTAAAGAATGAAAATTTAGACTAAAGACCTTTTTATGATTTTTGAATTTAATGAAGAAAAGTAAGTGTTATGAAAAAGAAAATAAAACTATAAAAAGAAAATAGGGCTTAAAAAAAGAAAAACGAATACTAATATTAAAAGAAAATGAGTACTAAATGGAACATAATAAAAAAATTAGAACTTACAATAAAAAGAAAGAAAATAAAATTTTAGAAAAGAAAATTACACTACCATTAAAAGGAAAGAAAAAGAAGAGAAAAATAAAGCTATTAGAAGAGTACTAAACTAATATTATAAGAAAAGAAAAAAAGTGAAAATGGTGCATTGAAAAGAAATTAAATCTAATATTGCAAGAAAAGAAAAGAAACTTTAAATGCTAAAAAAGGAACATTAAACTAATGCTTAAAAGAAAAGGATATCAAATTAATATTACTAGAAAAAAAAAATGCTAGTAAAGAAAATTAAATTAATGCTAGAAAGATAAAAGAAATTAAAAACTATTTAATTTAAATGTAAAATATAGTATTAATTACTACATTCACATAAATATAAGTGTATTATTATAACAATTAACAACATTATTAAATTGTAATTGCCAAAATATGTTATCACTAATTAATAATTTAATGAAAGAGAAAAAATAACAAATGTGTTAAGTGTGAATGTGAAGAAGTTAACAACTGAATAATGAACAAATTACGTAAGAAAATGACATAAGGCGATTTAAACAAGTGAATTACATAAACAAAAGAGACATGCAAATTGAAATTGAAAGTTAACCCGATCACTTCAAAAGAGAGGGGATGGAGTTAGAAGGATTGGGGATCCAAACGAGGTACCTAGATTGCCGGGGAATTCTCAAGTCGGGAATGTGCCTCGATGGTCCAATTCTCGGGTGGTGATCCAAACAAGGCTTCAATGTAGGTGTTGGGGGTTTGGATCTCG
The DNA here is from genome assembly GCA_034768845.1 of Heliamphora exappendiculata. Lineage (NCBI taxonomy): Eukaryota > Viridiplantae > Streptophyta > Magnoliopsida > Ericales > Sarraceniaceae > Heliamphora > Heliamphora exappendiculata. The sequence goes on from JAOTRH010221492.1 coordinate 8,760, forward strand.
GTATTTCGGCAGGACTTTGACGTCGGGGCTCAGAATTGCTCGGCATCTCGGCAGAGCTTTTCTCACAAACCCTCTCACTCAAGTTCTATCCTCGAAAACGTACCAGAGGTACTATATTTATAGAGTTCATCAACCAATGAGATGCTGCCATGTTTTGGGACATGTCAGACCATTTGGAGTTTGCGCTCGCCATAATGTAAGTTGGCGCTCGCCATGTTTTTGAAGGGTTCCACAACATTCTATGGCGGTTGCCACAATACAAGTTGGCGGTCGCTAGGTTAGAGGTGGCGGTCGCCACTTATGGCTAGGGTTTTCAAGAGGTTCTATTGGCAGTCGCCACAATGAACATGGCGGTTGCCTTACTTGGACAGCAAGTTTCGATGGTTCAACAAAATTTCTTTGGTTTGCAGGTTTAGGGTTCAAATACCGAGCTTGGATCACTTCCCAAGGATCGAACTGAAGCACTATTCCACTTGGTTTCATCATCGAATTCACCTAAGATTAGGCAAGATCAAATTAGGGTATCTACACGTAGCACCTGCTACTCCATCCACCGCCTTTACAGACCCATCTACATTGTGCGCCAGTCCAGCCCACTTTGTATCTAACTGTCCATATGCTGCGAAATACTCCGAGTTTGTGCAAGAATAGGTCAATGCAGCCCAGGGTTTCTCCCAATTGGGTAACGATTCTTTTTCGAGTACCGATAACCCGAGCTAGAGAAATCAGGGGAACATGCCAGCACATCCCCGAGACTAGCCTTTCCTCCAGGATACAGTCAGCCAGCCTATCCACCTCATGTCCATCAAATCGCACCTCCACCACTGCCTCAAAACACTGCGTATAAGGACAAGGTGTTGAAAACTTTTCAAGAAGTTAATACGAGAACTCAGCTATTGAGCTCTCATTCTCAGTCCATTGCAAAGCTGGAGACACAAGTAGGCCAGCTAGTTGCTGCTATGAGCTGATGAGAGGACGAAAAACTCCCTAGTTAACCAGTAACTAATCCTAAGGGTCAGTTTGCTGTAGAGAGTCAGCTAGCCTCTTCCAGTGGCTTCCAAGAGCAGGCTCAGGTAGTCATTACCTTGAGAAATGGGCGAGAGCTTGAGACTCACTCCGAGAAGCCTGCACCACCCACAGTCCCTAGTGACCCAGAGCCGTCTGATGGCTCTAAAACTGACTCGTCTTCCTCATCTTTTGCACCATCAACACGAGCTGACACATCTATGTTTCCTCCTGCAGCCTCCCACAAGCCACTGATGGCTCCTGTTTTGCTTCCATCCGAGCCTCGTGCTGCTTTCCCTACGTGCCTCGATAGGCCACCACCCTTCGAAAAAAGAGGAGTTTCACTCGAAGACATGCTTAATCTCTTCAAGCAAGTCAAGATTAATCTCCCACTCCTCGATGCCATAAAGAAGGTTCCATCTTATGCTAAATTTCTAAAAGATCTTTGCACCCAAAAGCATAAGTCTAAAACTAACATTTGAAAAAAAATCCTCCTCACCGAGTAGTGTTAAATCTAGGCAACCCAAGAGGGGGGGTGAATTGGGTCTTTTCAAGAAATAAGGAAATTAACACTTTTTCAAAAATATTTTAATATTGCAATAAGGGAGGGTATGCAAGAATATAATCAATGCAAATATTAAAAGATGAGGAATAGAGAATTAGAACCAGACACCAGGGATTTATAGTGGTTCGGCTTTATCCTAGCCTACATCCACTCCTCAAGATCTCTCTTGAGTATT
>JAOTRH010221513.1:0-10504 GCA_034768845.1 Heliamphora exappendiculata
AGATAAAAGTCATTCCTTTTTGGCTAAGGTGTCAACTATGATTGTTCAAAATGTGTTAACACTTTCATTTTGAAAATGTAAAATATTATCCATTTAAAAATATTTATTCTTAGAAAATAAATTATGAAAATTATTAAAATCAAATTAAAGAGCCCTTGGGCTAACAAGTCCCATTATCAGAATAAAGAATCTTGATGGTGGCATCAAACTGGGTACGCACCATTTTATGAAAATTTTGAAAACACAAAAAAATTTCACTCTTAGCACGAAATAAATAAACCAAAGTGATATGAGAATAACAGTTAATAAAAATCACAAATCACTGATAACCAGAAATAGAAGTAACATGTGAAGGACCCCAAACATCATAATGGATAAGCATAAATGAAAAATCACTGCGTTTATTAATTGAAGGATAATTATGCCATTTATGTTTGGCAAGTTTGCAAGCCTCACAACAAAAAAGCACTTCTAAAACAATATTTAACTAAAAAAGAAAACAGTCTCTCAAAAACTCCTAAGGAAGGATGCCCTAAACAACGATGCCACTGATGTAGCTGCAAAAGTAAAGGTCCTGTATCAACATGGAAAGCCTAGCCAGATGGTGAAGGTGAAAGAGAAGAGGTAGACAGAACATCCAGTAAGTACAGTCTACCATGCACACTACTACTACCAATCGTTCTCCCCGTCACCAGTTCTTGAAAAACACAATGAGTGAAAAAAAAAAGTTACAGGATAGTTTAATGAACTAGTTAGACGACTAACATATAAGAAATTAGTAAAACAATTGGGAACATAAAGGACATACGAGAAAGAAATGGTGGAAGAGCAATTGATAGAATCTTTGTCAAAGATAGATGATAAAGACCCATCGGCTATTCTAACCTTATCTTTACCAGAATAAGTAGAATAAGAAGCAAACAAGGTAGAAAACCCAGTCATATGATCAATGGAACATGAGTCAATGATCTAAGGAATAGGAGAGGCAACAGCACTAAGCGCGCTAGGCGATATACCTGAGTGAGCAAAGTTGGTGATGAAAGTGGAGGCTATAGAAGGAGAGATGTCAACTCGAACCATCAAGCGCCTGATAGTAGTCAACTCCACCTTAGAGAGAGGGCCAGTCTCACCAGATGTGCTACCAGAGATCTCATAAAGATGAGCATAGGAGTGAATAAGGCCACTACCATGGCCACCTCTACGTCCCTGAGTAGGACGACCATGTAACTTCCAACAGTGATTAATAATATGACGGGCTTTATCACAATGCTCACAATGCAACTGATCTCAGGCTATTGAACCATTCTTCTCCCCAGATTTGATAGGCTGGCCTGGCCAAGTGATGGATGCGACAGTTGACACAAAGCGCTCCTGATTGGGAGGAAGAACTATAGCATGACATCGACTCTCTTCCTGTTGAACATAAGCATACACCTGCCTAAAAAAGGAAACGAATCTCAACCTAAAATCTGAACACGAATCGAATTGTATTCAACATTGAGGCTGACAAAGAAATCATACATCCACTCCTTTTCTACCATCTTCTGAAAAGCTGTATTGTCAGTAGTACAAATGGCATTGAAGTCCTAATAATAATCAATCTCGTTCCACAAATTAGTAAACTTAACATAATAATGAGCCAGGGATTGGTCTTTCTGATTTAACCCACAGTGTTTTTTTCTTAATTCATATAACTGAGCATCATTACCTGTTTGGGAATAAGTCTAAGCAGCAGTAGAGTAAATCATATGTACAGTATCCAAAAGTAAAAAAATGTGACTAATGGAGGACTGAATAGAATGTAGTAGACATGACATAACAAGGGCATTTTTCTCTGTCCATCGCGTGCGAAACGGCCCAATAACTGTTGGCTGTTGAGTTTCACCAGTGATATACCCAAATACATAACGAGCAGCAATAGCTAAACTACAGACACGAGATCAAATTAAATAGTTACTACCATCCAACTTGATAGGACTGATTTAAAGAGAAGAACTATTGGTAGGAGTTCCTAAACGAATTAATCCAGTGTCCTCATAACCACTAGAAAGCTTTTCAATATTAGACATGGCCATGTAAAACAAAAAAACAAGTAGTACAAGACAAACGAAAGCAAAAAATGATAGAACATACGCAAATCAATGTAGAATTAAACCACTAAACTACTAATGATATCTAAAACACCATACTAGATTGGAGCAAAGTTAAAAAGGAACCAAAGAGATGGTTGGAAACCCGAGCAGATGTAGCTGTACTACTTGACATGTTGAAATAACATTAATCGAGCCCTTCAAACAACATTAGAAAGCAAGTTTAACCAAATAGGTCCTTCAAACAACACTGGTCGAGCCCTTTATAAATCCAAACATGCCGAGACATGTTGAAATAGTTTGAAGAAATTGAAACCAAGGTTGAACAAACCCTAGTTGCACTTCGAAATCAACCAAAACTCAACAATTATGTTGATTCAATCCTTATAGAGCATTGTAGAACCCTAATTGGCACCCATGACAAGAGAAGCAACCATTGATCGAAGGAAAAATAGCCACAATCACAATTTTTGTAAAACAAAAATTGGTAGCCGCCAAAAAATCCCAAAAAATGTGAAAAAATATCAAACATGCCAAAAAGTAAGGAGAAAAATCATAACATTGATCCTAAGGACCAATCAATCATCTCTGGAAAAGAATTTTTTTTTTTACAATGACGAATTCTAAGATGAAAATAAAAGAAAAAAGAAAGAAATTACTATTACATAGAATTTTACTCTGATACCATGTTAAGATTCATATATGAACAAAGAACAATGGAAGAGAGTTAAGAGAGAATTATTCTGACAGCGAAAATAAAGCACACCCAAAATTAAAGTTAGCTCTCTTATCACTATTATTTATATAATGAGACAAGCATATAAAAATACAATTATATCCCTAACTTAACAATTATCATTACCTTTTAAACTAGGCCACGCTAAGAGACTAAGGCTTCGTTTGGCATTCGATTTAAAGTCGACTTTAAGTAGAGCTTTTTGTCTTTTTGTAAAAAGCCTAAATAACCAAAAGTCTTTGGATTACTAAGTCCAAAAAACCAAAAAGTCTCGTTTACCAACCCAAATTTTTTTAACCTTTTAGCATTTTTGTTTTTTTACATAAAGATTTTTATATATTTTTCAAAAATATCATAACTTTTATTATACACATTTATTTTTTTATAAAATTATATTTTTAAAATATACTTGTCAAAATCTATCAGTCATGATTAATATTGAATATAAAATTATCTAAAAATAAATTTTAAAAATTTATAATAATTTTAAGCTAAATTTTTTACTTTTTGATTTAAAGCTACTTTAAGTTAAGTTTTTTAGTTTATTGCTTGTTGACTTAAAGTCACCCTTATGATTTACCAAATAATTTTTTTACTTATTTAGCTTAAAGTGACTTTAAGTAAAAAATTCAACTTAAAGCCAAACTGTCAAACGAGACCTAAGAGACTTTTTGCTTATTTGGCTTAAAATGACTTTAAGTTAGAAGCCTGACATAAAGCGAGGTTTCTAAATGAGGTCTAAGAGTTTGAATAAAATATCTTAAAAATTAGTGTTTTGTTTGACTTTTTTATTTTTTATTTTTTATTTTTTTGCCAAATAAGTTATGTTAACTTTTATGCATTTTTTTAACCCCCCCCAAAAAAAATGGTGAGCTTGGGAATTAGGGCCATAGTGAACTTATAAGACCAACATAGGACACTATCACATTGAAGGCGTTTGTTAAGTTAATTTTCAAAGTGACGAAATTGTGAGATTGACTATTATGAGCGGAGTTAGTAAGGGGCGAGAAAGGCTCAATGGTTAAATTTTACAACATTTCATTAATATTTTAAAATTTTATTAATACTAAAAGTTTAACCCCTAAATTATAATTTTTCTCTTAAATAATAATTTTAACTTTTTTTTCTTTTAATGTTGATAAATTTTTGTACTTTTTAATCTATCAACATGAAGTGATTTTGTATCTAAGTTGAACTTGATTGTGCACTAGATTTTGATATACAATAGAATTGTATATTTTTGTCAATCTTATTTGATTTATGAATGTGATTGTTTATTGTTGTTTGTTTTGTATTTATAAATTTGATAATATTGTTGTAAAATAAAAATATATATTTGCATATAAATTTTTTGAATAACCATTTTTAATTGTATATGAATTTTAGATTTTCCCCCCTCTAAGCAAAATTTATGGCTTCGTTTGTGTCAAGGTGGACAATAGTTTTACACAAATGTTGGGCTGTGCATTTTACATGGTAACAAATCTAGAGTCATACTATCTTCCCAGTAGATCTGGCTAGCGGGAGGAGGTGTAGCTAGCCCTCCTTCCTCCGTCCCAACCCTTCTCTCTCTCGTGATTTTCTCAGTACATGAATAAATTACACTTTTTGTGCGTGTGTTGAACAGATCTTCTCTGACGGGGTGCTATGGCAGCTAGATTTGTTATGTGCATAATTTTCTAGTCAGACCTACTCCGAGAGGAGTGCTCCGAGTAGATCTACTCCGTATGCTGGCTAGATCTGCTCCGTGGTGGTTCGTCCTCACGTTTGGGCGAGTGCCTTTCTCATTTTCTTTTTGTGTTTTTGTTACGTCATAATCTGTCTCTCTTGTTTTATTTTAGTTTTTTTTTTCATATTTGTTTGGTGCTCTTTGCACCTTCTCCTTGTATGGAGTTTGTCTTCCCGTCGATGGTACGAACTTTTTCTCTTCTCACAATGGGAGTTTGGAGTGTTCTTCGATCAGATCCGTAAGAAAAGTAGGGTAAAGATGTGATTGTTGCTTCTCCTCCGGTGGACATCGTCGGCAAGTGCGATATTTTTGGTTTCAACTAAATTTGGAGATTTTTATGGCCCAATAAAAACTTGTAAAAGGTTATTGTACCGATTTATCATTTTTTCGACTCTTTGTGGCCCGACTGTTATACTTCTCTCTCATTAATAAAGGAAAAGAAAGTTATCAAAAAAAAAGATCTAGAGTCATAGATAAATGCATAGAAGTAGGAATGGATGTTGAAACAATAATATTATGGTACAATATTTGAGTATTACATGATGTAACATTTTATGTGTAGTGTTTAAAAATAAATAATATATCCATAATGGTAGCCCAATGACATTTTAATTGATTTTGATGAATTTATTAAATTGTATTTTTTAATTAATTTTTTAAAAAGATATTATATTTAGAAAATTTTCAAAAAGGTTGAGTCAACACTACACATAAATATGTCGACACCTTCTTCCATTTGTGCTAACACATTGTGCTAAATAGATTGAGACTTAGTGTTCTACGTTTTGTGTCGACACCAATTGACTTTCGGGTCGACACCTACAAGTAAAGCACGCTTGACAAACTCAAGTGTGTTGATACCATTATGGTTTAGGGTCGACACCTCTAACCGCTTTGCTTGAGACATTTCAGGAGAACATGTTGTCTCGATACTAATGATCTATTGTGTCGACACCTCTAGTATTGGACCGATCCAAGTTGAGTCGACACTAGTTACAACCTGAATCGACACCAAGTCAAGGCTAAAAGAGCACGTTGAATCAACATCAACATACGCATGAGTCGACACTCCAGTACGTTGACGAAAATTAACTTGTGTCGACACCAATGCACACATAAGTCGACACTAAGTGATTCTCCAAACCTCTAGGTTCTAGTGTTGACACGAAAGATGATATGAATCGATACCTAGACACCATCCAAAAAACTCTAAGTGTGTCGACACCAACTGTCAGGGTTGGTATACTAAAAATTATATTTTTAGTATTTAATTTAATTTTAATAAAATTAATTTTTTATTTTATAAAAATTTTTATGAGCAATGTATGTATATCATTTCTTTAATGTTATGCATGTATGTCCAATATTCTGTATAGTATTTAATCTGGTGTGTAGAGTACGACATACACACAGAAGATCAGATTTTAGGTTCTTGCAGATTATAAGTTTAATATCCATAGTTTAGATGAAAATAGATATATCATTAGTACAATTGTAGTACAGAGTTTTAGTAAGCCTATCGTGGTTACGGGGAACAGATAATAACGTCGTCTATTATTTCAACTCTCTGTACCAATACATTTTGTGTGTATTAAACATGGCACATTGGAGTAATTAATTATACAATGACTATATAAATTAATTCACACCTCATGGTTACTATGAGTAGTGCTTATCCTCTCAATCTTAAAATAATTATTGATTTGTGTATATTTAATATTCGTTGTTTTGATTCATTAGAGGGTGAGATCATATATGGGTCTATATTCCCAATGAGTTAGATAGCGGTATTATTTATATGGTAAATAATAATTATTGACGAAATCCACGTCCTGAAAAATCAAAATTGACGATACCCCCTTAAGAAAGTTTATAAATTTTGACCGGGCCAAACCCTGTAGACGTATTTGATTATTCCGCTGTTAAATAAGTTAAGTGGAAGGATTTAAGAAATTTTAGGATACCGGTTAAATTAAATTGTTAATAATTAAATTTAATTAACAGGTATCGAAAATCTTAACGTTGAGAGAAATGTTAAGCATTTAATAACAGGAGCTCAATGCAAGAAGATCTTAAAATTATGGGTTATAGTGTAATTATAGTTCTTTAGTAGTATGGACTGTAATTTAGTATTTTATGAAAATTGCTGAAATCACTGCTAGTTTTTCATAATTGTAGATACTACTATGTGGTTTACTTAATTGCGAAAATCGCCGATGGGTGTTTGTGTTATACTGAAAGTCTTACTTATAATTACTCCACAAGTCCTTGCTGTAACCCTATAAATATGCGGGAAGACTGAACTAGTTTCATAACTTGTCTTCAAGACTAAGGCTATTCAGGTTCTGCTGGTACGAGTTCTCAGAGAATTATAACCCACACTATATCCGAAAATCGCATAAGAAAATATAGTAGAAAGTCTGACAAGAGTTTCAACTCGAAATCAAAAACGTAGTTGAAGATTTGACTGAAAAAATGTATTCTTCAAAATTAACTTTGGCTGCATGGATTTTAATTTTGATCATTCTATGTCAAAAGTTCTATTTGGAGCTCGTTTCGGTATTTGCTCATCCAGTTAATTTTTTTTCAAAAATCGTTTGCAAAAATAATAATCTTGGCAGTTTTACCTCCAACAATTGGTATCAGAGCAGTTTTATTTTTTATTTAGAATTATCGGGGTTAGGTAGTTTTAAAACTGTGCTAACTATTATTTTGCAGGCGTTCTAATTCTGGGTTTATGATCGTCATTTATTTTTCATATTTGATTGAATGATGTGAATGATAATTTTTTTTAATAATGGGAGTTGACCGTAATAGATCGAATGTGACCTTTCGGGACATAGGATCGATGTAATAGCTAGTTTTTATTTTTAAAATATCTGTTTAGATTATTTAAGAATATGCTGAATATATCCAAGAACACGAAGAACAACGGCAACACCGGCGGTGATTTCGGATTTTTACGGGCCACGGATCGCGATAAGTTTTTTTAATGGTTTTAAATAATTTTTTTGGTGAGTTTTCTGTAGTATTTATGCATATAAAACAACAGCAAAAACAAGTCAAGAACAGCGGAAAAAATGAATAAAACAGCACCACCATCGACGGCTTTGCTCGCGACCGTTCAGTGGCAGTTTTGATAATTTTTTGGACTATTTTTTGAGAAATTTTGTAAGCATAAAGTAGAAAAAAATATAGCTTAAAATATTGTCCGAAAACCAGAAGAAAAGTGGGCCAAAAAGCAGTGCAAACAGATGGAAAATAAGCGAAGCGACAGCGGCACAAGGCAACGCTATTCGGGGGCTGTTTCGGGGCTATTTTGGGACGATTTTTGAGATGTTCTTCGAAGCAACATGTTGCTAGATATTTGAGCTACTCTTTTAGAAAAAAATTGGCACCAAGGAAGTACTGGAAAAAAGCCCAAACAGGGCACTGTTAGACGGTGGCGCTGGTGGGGCGGCACAGGCTGTTCAAGCTATTTTTTGGCCATTTTTTGGGTTGTTTTTGGACAAAAAAATTTCATGTTTTGAGAGCATTTTTCCAGTATAAAGTACGTGGAAAACGGAGTTTGGATGAGACCAGAACAACCTCGGGAAGTTGGCAGTGCAGTATAGTTCTATTGCGAGGCAACAACGTTTTTGGTGGTTCGGTGGCCATCGAAAGCCATTTTTCTCGATGCTTTTGAACTAGGGTTTTTACATAAAAATAGTATATTTTGTTAGCTACGTTTTAGAAAAAATGAGGACAAAAATGGAGTTCAGAAAAAGGTCGAAAAAGCCTCGAAAAGAGGCTAGTGTAGTGTTACCTGCGGCGCCAATGGGTGGCCCGCAGTGGTGGCTGCTTTTGGGACTTCTGGTGGTTGGTTTCTGATATGTTTTGATCCTCATATGATATATCTGTATATATCAAAGTGTATCAAAAAATTATGATGCAATTAGGATATAGAATCAGAGACGAAAATGAATTATTACAGCTTATTCGGTATGGGAGACTAAAACGCTTCAGCGTTTCACTTGGATCAAAAAATAGGATATATGCATCGTGTTTATATATATATATATGAACTACGTAGATGATTGCATATCTATTTTATTTATCCTGTTAATTTAATTAATTCAAAATTTTAGTTTAATTAAAATATTTTGTAATGAAAATTAAAATTAAAATTTTTTAATTAATTAATTTTAATTAAATGAAATTTTTTTATATATTTTATTTTTTTTTATAAAATATCACGTTTAAGATTATTTTTCATAAAATCAGATATCTTAAAAAAATGTGGGAATTAGGTCTACGTTTACTGTATTAGAACAAGGTAACCCAAGAGATTGGTGAATTAAGTCTTTAAAAAATTAACAAACTAAAATATTTTTCAAAATCCTTTTAATATTGCAATCAAATAAAGTAAATATTGAAACAATGCAAATATTAAAAAATAAGGGATAGATAGATATAACTGGACACCAAGGATTTATAGTGGTTCGACTTTATCTTAGCTTACGTCTACTCCTCAATATCTCCCTTGAGTATTTTTACTATATAAAATACTTCACATGCATATTTCAAGCCTTTACAATCTTCAAGATTTCGCTTGAATGAACAGAATATTTACGAGCACATTCACAAGCCTAACAGCTTCAAGAAGATCCTATGAAAAACAAGCCTATGTTTTCTTATAATCTCTCTTGAACTCTTATTTGATGAGTTTTACTCGCTCACTTAAAGGATAAAGGGTGACTCACCCTTGATTACAATAAATAATAAGTATTAATGAAGAACTCTCACTCACTCTCTTTACATAAAAGATTTACAATAAATAAGAAGGTAAAGAGAGATGATGAACAAGAATTGGAGTTACAGCAATAAATGTGAGCTTGAGATTTCTGATATTGATTTTGAGTAATAGAATAGTAAATACAAGTCTCCAACCTTCTTAAATGCCGAGAAGCTACTCTTTATATAAGTTCTTGTGCATTCATGACCGTAGGAGGTAGGTGAGAGCAATAAATACAAAAAATCCAGCCATTGAGATCTGTCGCGAGTTTGAATTTCCATCACAGGTGTCGACACAAATACCTTGGTGTCGACACAAAATGTCTAGGAAAAGTTCTCTTAAGTGGTTGGGTCGACACAGATATTCTGAGGGGTCGACACAATTAAGTGCTCTACCTTACCAACATCATGGTGTCAACAGAATTGGATCTGGTGTCGACTCGTTTGAAACTTTAGCATCTGGAGGAACCACTTTGTGTCGACTCAACTTTCTTTTGGTGTCAACACGAATTTCTGCCAAAAGCCTCGATTTTTTTTGTCGACTCATCATCAGTTGGTGTCGACTTAAATGTACTTCCAAATCCGAGAGGAGGCACGCTGTGTCAACTCGTGTCCTCTTTAGTGTTGACACTAATTTTGTAGGCAGCCTCGGGACTTTTGTGTTGACTCGTCGTTAGTTGGTGTCGACCCCTCAAAATCTGCAGGTGGCCTCGGTTGTTTTCTGTCGACACAATATCTATTTGTGTTGACCCAAACTTTCGGATACCAAAAGTGAAGATCACTTTTGTGTTGACACAAAATTGATTTGTGTCAACTCTTTTTGAGTACTAAGAGCTTCGACTCTTTTGTGTTGACACAAAACTTGTTTGTGTCGACACAAACGTTTTGAAACCTGAAGATTAACTTCATACAAATGTTAGAGTATCAAACCATTTGTTCAAGGAGTGTTGACACTCTTGATAAGTTTTAAGTATTCTTTACCTTAACAGTATTTGACTTAAATTTTAATTGGGTTCGACACAAAATATTCTTATGAAAGAACACTTAAGTGTTTTAATCCTTTTGAGAGAAAAGTCTTTTTTTTGCTAAGGTGTCAACTTTAATTGTTCAAAATGTGTTAACACTTTTATTTTGAAAATATAAAATATTATCCATTTAAATTCATTTATTCTTAGA
>JAOTRH010221524.1:0-77515 GCA_034768845.1 Heliamphora exappendiculata
ATCATTTTATTTGCTTTGATTTGGAGTGTTATGTACATATTTTATGTATTTTCTATACTTGATTTTGAATGTTCTCTTTTCACCTCTATTTTTTTTATTTGCATGCATTTGAAAAATTATATTAAAAGAACCAATAATGATTAGTAAAAGCCAACCTTACGGTTGGACGAACGAGGTGCCTAACACTTTCTCCGATTCGTACCTTAGTCTCCGAATCCTCTTTTTTTGGTTAACGTTTTAAGGATCAATAGCCAATTTTATTTTTCTTAGTTTTTCTCAAAAACTAAGTCGCGACTCTATTTTCAACAAAAGAGAGTTTCAAAAATTAATTTTCAAGGTGTTAAAGTATTTTTTAAAATATTTTTGAATTCTCTCATTTTTAACCCCCAAATCCCAAATCCACACATCTCCACTCATATGGGTCTCCACGCACATAGTACTACCCAACTAATCCATTTTCAACCCCAAAGCAGATGCAAAAGCAAATGATATAAATGAATGTGATGCTCCGGTGTCGATAAGAACGCTGACCCATGATTTGAAGACTAGAAGAGTACCTCTGATCACGGAGGTGGTAGCAGCAGCCTCAGGCACGACCGATGCTCTAGAAGAACTGGACTCTGTAAGAACGTGAGCGTTGGCCGGTCCACTGCGGCTCTAAACTGCCGACTGTCTACCTAACTGCACTGATGCACCCCCCTCTGCAAATCTGGACATCTGAGCTCTCAGCTGCTGATACGTCTGTTGTTCTTGGCCAGGTGGAACAACAGGTACTCCAGCTGTGCTCTGAATGGTCCCTCATCGAGGATAGTTCCTCCGGATATGCCTAGACTGCCCACACTCAAAACAGACTGGTGGCCCCCTCTCGGGTGCCTGCGACTGTGACTGAGTCTGAACAGGTGCTGCACTATGACACTCTACCGCACGATGCCTCGGTCGCTAGCATCTATGACAAATAATCTCCCTATGATCTGACCATCCTATTGAGGCTACGGGATGTGTGGATGCAGAAGACTGTGGCTGATAAGACCCCCTGGATAAGAAATCGGACCAGATGTCCGCTGACGCTTGTCCCTGCGTCCCCGAGATTGTGCACATCCACCGTCCTGCTGTCCCCGACCATCTCTGTCTCAGCGCGTCTCATTCAGAGTATCCTCTACTTTCATGGCAGTCTTCATTAACTCTATAAAAACCTACAGCCTTAGTGTTGCCACTCTGTCTTGAATAGCGGGCCTCAAACCCCTCTCGAATCGTTTCGCACAGAACTCATCAGTAGGTACGATCTCTTGTGCAAACCTGGACAGGCTAGTAAATTCTGCCTCGTACTCAAGCACTGTCATCATCTCCTACGTCAGAAATAGGAAGTCCTCTCTGTAGCGATCCCTCTGAGTCGCTGGAAAGTATTTCTCCAGAAATACCTTCGTGAAAGCATCCCAGGTTCCTGACACTGTGGTCTTGGCGAACTTCCACCACATGTGAGCACTTTCTCTCAGCTGGAAGGCGGCACATATAACCCTTAGATCATCTTCCTCAATCTGAAGCGAATCTAGGATCCTAATACCCAGCTCCAGCGACTCAGTGGCAACCGTGGGATTGAGATCCCCAGAAAAGGTAAGAGGGTCCAGACGGTAAAATTCACGCATCGCAACTGTCACCCTTGGCTCAGGTATGGTCTATCTCCCCCTGGAGGCCTCAGCCAATTGCCGGATGGAGCCGACCATCTCACGCAATAGATCTTCCTCAGCAACAGGTCCTTGGGGTGCATTAGCATCTCTAACATCTGGGACTGGAACGTCCCTTCGGCCAGAACCTTGGCCTCGTCCTCCCCGCGTGGACATAACTCTATATGAAAGCAACACAACAGGATAAGAATCCATACAACATGTTATTGTTATCGCAAAAGACAGATAAACATGCTAACACATAGCCACATAGATCATGTCATCACATCTCACATACCGAAGAGGACCAACAAGAAAGACTCGCCCATCTAGATAACCTACTTAGATTTCTTGCTAGAAATCACGTCCGCGAAACGCGTCTCTAGCATGGCTCCCAAGTGTGTTAATCCAAACGCCCAAATGAAAGACTAATCAGTCCTAAGGTCCAACCTCCATACCCACGTATACACCACAAGCTATCATGCTATGCTAGGAAAGCGCTGTAACACATGCAATCAAACACACATACATCCTCACAAGGTGATGTACCCTCTTTCCCATGGCTCATAGGTATTCGAATCCAGAGCTCTGATACAAAGTTATCACGCCCTAAATATCTGGGTCTTGCAAAAGCCCACCAAAACACCCATTTATAAAAATAAGATTTTCATAAGAAATTAAAATGTACAACATTACGATAAAAGTCTCCACAGTTCAACTATCATAAACTGTAAAACATGCATCTCATACATAAATAAATATATTGCCGAAAGGCGTACAAAACTGCCTCAACATGCATCACATGTATAAGTACATGTCTAAAAAAAAGAAAATTACAGCAAGTCTTTCATCACCTCTGCAACTAAGTTAACTCATCATGCTCACCTGAAAAGAGTTTTATAGTAAAATTTCACACCGTGAGCCGAAACCCAATAGAATATAGACAGTAAAAATTGTAAAACAGACTATGCAATTATACGCACACGGGCTCAATCACAGGAGCTAAAAATGTTTTATCTCATAAAAATCTACGTTTCCATCCTTCAAACTATGCATATCATGCCACAGTTAAGGAAAAGCTATAAATAAACAGGAAACTCCACCCAGGCCACACAACCGAGGAGAAAGATCAAGTGTAGTCCTATGTACCGACTCTGTCACACAGACAAAGGTAACAACTATAGACTCCTGTCAATTATCCTAGTCCTGAACCACTTAAGGCCTACTAGATAATGACAAGTTCTATACAGAGTTACAGTAACAACGCCATTCACGGAGGCAATCGACTTCTTTACGAATTTTCCTGACCATTGGAAAAGCACCCAATCACACACTTGTTTCTTTACGGTTTGCCACGACCGATGCACAAAGCATAACCAAACCACATTTACGGGGATTAACGCGAGGGGCCGTAACGAACCCACCCTGCGCACATTTTTGAACTTACACCAAGGAACAATAGAAGCCCAACTCAACACACACACACACACTGTCACGGTTCATCTAAGGAGAGCATTTCAAAACCCATCGTAGCTCAACTACGAAAACCCGCAAAATGATTTAGACCACACATGTATAAAAAGAGATCTAATCCATCAAAATAAAGATCTAAAACTATTTTCAACAAAACGTTTAAAAGGTGAGACTCAACCTCGCGGGTTAGCTCCAAACCTCCAAAAAGACATTTTTCACCATTTTCATAAAATATCTCGTTTTCAAACCTCTTTTGAAAACTACGGATATCACGTACCCGAAACATGCATACTACTGAGAAAAGGCGTAAAAACCCCACTTTTACCTAAAAATCACGGTTACACATGAAAATCACATTTGATGTATTTTCTACCAGGTGAAAACAAGTATAATTACACAAAACACCCTTATACAGTAGTAGGGTCTAGAATTCTACCTCGAAGAGTCAAGAACTCGATGTCTCAAAATTGAACGGCGTTAGAACGAGAATCCGACTGGATGTAACGAAGCCCTCGGCCCCGATAGCAAGGATCCACAAGAAAATCAACAACAAATCAAGCCCTGGGCCCTCAAATCTAGAGAGAAGGGGAAGAAAATGGTTTTTAGCCTCGAAGAAATGTTTTTTGTAACAAAAATTACACCACTGGTCTATTTATAGAAAATCAAATTTAACACTGTTCAGTCGACCGAACTAGGGAGTTCAGTCGACCAAACTCCAGATCTATGCTTCAGTCGACCGGACTGGACCCTCCAGTCGACCGAACCCCACACTAGAGGCATACTGGAATGTGTTGTGATTTTTCAACCCAAAAACCAACGCAAACCACCTAACCAAGATCCGAGAAAGCATAAAACACATTTACACATGCTTTTCTACAACTTTAAAGCATAAACCATGCATTGATGCTGTTCATACACTGAAATAAAAGCGTCACGTATATAAACAATTCAAAATACAAAGGGTTAGGGTCTCACAGGCCGTGCCATTATTCAAGCTAAGAGTAAAAACTTGGGCATTTAGGTAGTAAATGTCGAAGAAGCTTCCTATCGACAAATCTACCAAAGAATTAGATGACAAAGATGCCATCGTCAATGAAGCTTTATTGCTCAATCTGTTCAAAATCACAAATATCAAGCCCTAAAATCATAAGAAAACCCAAATATATAATCAAAGGAGTTAAAATGAGTACCCGAACAGGAATGATGGCGTGTAATGACGATAATGCGGCAATGCTTCAACAATGATTGTTTGTCTCAAGTATTTATCAACATGTCAATAAAAGATCAAAATATTTTATTATGCGAAATTTACGTACTCAACCTGTAAAAAGATGTGTTTTTTTCATAAATAAAAAAAATATAGAAAAAACTTACATGATGAACTAATCGTGCATTAGAAATGCTAAACACCAAGAATTAATGAACCACACATAAGAGAAACCTTTAGAGAGCTATGTGTGTATTTAAGAATATTCTTTTGAGATGAAAATTTAAAAATAATCAAATATCAATACAACTCGTCTTGCATAATGGTAATAAAATAATTATATTATGAAGTCAATCGTATAGTAGAGAAGTAATGTAGTAAATAGGTAATTTTAAACTACATGTAGAACTTTGGGTAGAAGGCAATTTCCCATTCTGTTGGAAATAAGGACCAACCAAATGAAGGGGAATAAATCTACTCTAAGAACATAAAGTGAGGAACAAATTAGAATATACGTGCTTATAGAAAATGTAAAATGCTACGTAAATTTGCATGACGAAAAATTAGAAGCAAAATGTAGTGTTACTTCAGTGATAATCAATTGCAATTGAACATTAAACTTTACTACAACAATAGATGTAATAATAACAATACATTTGGTTAGTGGGTATACATGAGAAATGCTAATGGCATTAAGCCCCTGCCTATCATTTAGTTTTCATTCATAGGGGATCACAATACCAACATTTCTTTCTTAGAAAACTTAAACCTATATGCATTCAAACATTTTATGAAAAGAAGTACAGTAAGAAAAATAAAAAAATATAGTAAGTGAAGCTTGTGTTTCGGTTTCTCTCAAATTTTCATCCACCTAGTTCATATGGGGAAAAAAATTATTAGGAGAAAATGACATAATTAGTAATAAAATAAACCAAGAGGTGTATTTTTTGAGAAAAAAGGTACTTACATGACTAAAAATCTCAATATTGTTCATAATCAACTCAGTCGAACTCAAATGATTTGAGTAAGGTTTTAAACTACTCTTTACATAACTAAAAGTTAAATCGAAATACTTAGAAGGAAAAGACCATAAAGAATGAATGAGTTAGCATAGGAATTAACTTCTAAAATGTCCAAAAACCAATTTGCCTTGAACTTCTAAAATGTCCAAAAACCAATTTTCCTTCACCTGTAACAGTAAAAAGAGAATAAGCTATTGTTCAATAGAAAAAAATTTAATCCATTGATGCTTTGACTGCTAAAGCATATATTTGAACTTGCATAAGCTTTCACAATTAATTTCACCATAGCAAGTTGCAACAAATCTTAATAGAATTTTAAGAATCGTGGCAACTATTAAATCTAACTTATTGATAAGTTACAATGGACAACTAATATAGATTTTATTTGGCAGATCTTACAACTTAGTGACGCTCTCGTTCGGTTTGCCTCAGTTCATCCTCAAATCGAGAGTTGTACAATTGAGACATAAATGTAGTACTAAAATATAAACATGTATCGAAGAAACCCAATGGTCATCTATAGTTTTTAGGACTCAAAAGACCCATCCATATAAACCTATATCAAAAAGCAAAATGGAAAAAAATAATCAAAGAACTGCAAGTTTCATCCACAGTTCTTAAGGCTCAAAACATCTTGAATATTAGTCATAGAATTTACAAAATTAACACCAGCAAGCCCTATGATACTCTCCCGGGGTAAAAACATTTTTATCCATCTCAGTTGACATCAAATAAATAGTCCCCCCCACCCAAAAAAAAAAAACATAACATAACATAACTTACCATAACAGACTTGCCTTTGGTCAAAATTAGATAAATGTTGAAAGGCAACTTACATTGATTAGAGCTTTTAGTAGGACCAATAATGCTGAAAAAGTTAAACTCCTACAACACCGATAAAAAATTAATATAAAAAGTAATACAACACTGATAAAAAAATTAATATAAGAAGTAATACACCATTAAATAGTGTCCAAGATGATGGATGTTGGCCCTCTCGATTTGGCATGGATTCAATAAGGAATGAATTAGCTTTAGTTCCAAGCGGCCTAACTTTTACCATTGGTCATTCAATTAGATATGGTTCTAGTTTTGTCACGCCTCAATATCAGGGTCACGCGAAAGTCCACCTAAAATATAGTTTAAGAAAATAAGATTTACAGTTGGAAAGCCCTCAACTCAAAAAATATACATCATTTGGATAAAATCTCCACAGTTCAACTCTCATAAACTGAAAACATGCATCTCATACATGAATAAGCATATCGCCCAAAAGCGTACAAAACCAGTCATCACATGAGTTACATGTAAAAGTACATGTACAAACAAAAGAAAAAACTATAGCAAGTCTTCCATCACCTCTGCAACTAGATTAACTCCACATCCTCATCCGAAATAGTTTTACAGCAAAATCCCACACCGTGAGCCGAAGCCCAATGAAAAAAGACAGTAAAACTGTAAAGCAGGTTATGCAATTCAAAACATATAAACTCCACCATAGGAGCCCAAAAAGGGTTTTCTATCTCAAAATCACAAGTTTTCATCCTTCAAACTATGCATATCATCCTAACAGATATCATACCACAGTTAAGGAAAAGCAGTAATAAAATAGTATGCTCTACTCGGGTCACACAACCGAGGAGAAAGATGTAAATGAAATCCTATGTACCGATTCTGTCACACAGACAAAGGTAACAATTATAGACTCCTGCCCATTATCCTAGACCCAAGTCACACAGACTGGCTTGGTAATGATAAGTTCTATACATAGTTACAACAATAATGCCATTAACGGAGGCAACCGACTCAATTTACGAGGATTAACCCGAAGGTATAGAGCACCTACGCTGCGCACGTTTCTGGACTTTCACCGAGGAGCACTACAGGCTCACATGCAAGCACACACACTATGCGACGGTACATCTATGGATAACATTTAAAAACCCACAAAATATTTTGTACAACACATGTATAAAATGATCAAATCCATCAACCATGGAGATCAAAAACCATTTTCAGCAAAATATTTAAGAGTTGAGACTCAACCCCGCGGGTTAGCTCCATACCTCCAAAAAGTACGTTTTTCACCATTTTCCCAAAACACCTTGTTTTCAAATCTTCTTTTGAATACTATGGATATCAACATACCCATATCATGAAATAAACCGAGAAAGGCGTAAAAACTCACTTTTACTCAAAAATCAATGTTTAAACATGAAAACAGAATTTGATGTATTTTTTACCTAGTAAAAACACGTATAATTACACAAAACACCCTTGTACAACAGTAAGGTCTAGAATCCTACCTCAAAAAGTCAAGAACTCGACGTCTCAAAACTGAACGGCGTTAGAACAAGAATTCGTCCGAATGGATACGAAGCCCTCGGCCCCAATAGCAAGGATCCACAAAGGATCGGACTCAAAAACAAGCCTCGGGCCCTCAAAGCTAGAGGGAAAACAGAGAAAAGGGGTTTAACTTAGCCTGGAAGCAAGAGAATGAAAATATCTCAGCCCACTGGAACCTTTATAAGCACGCCAAAAACATACTGTCCAGTTGATCGAACCCCTGAGTTTGGTTGACCGGACCCAAAAATTTTGGTTCAGTCGACTAAACCAGGCCCTTCAGTCGATCGAACCCCAGAACAGTGTGTTTTTCGACGTTTTCAAGCCAAAAATAGGTTTCCAAGAATTAAACACCAGGCAAACAGATCTCTATTGAACCCCGAAAGCGTGTAACACATTTAGACAAGCTGTTCTACAACTGTAAAACATAAATCATGCATCGATGCTATTCATCTACTGAAGGAAACACATCAAATATATAAATAACCTAAAAGATAAGGGTCAAGGTCTCACAACTCTCCCCCTTAAGGAATTTTGCCCCTAAAATTTGCAACAAGGTCACGAGGTAAACAGATCTGGATATCTAGCACGCATCCCAGACTCAAGCTCACATGTCGCTTCTTCAACCCCGTGGTGAAGCCATAGGACCTTGACATAAGCAATTGTTCTGCCCTGTAACACCTGCTCCTTTGTATCAAGAATCCTCACTGGACACTCCTCATAGGTGGCATCCTCATCAACCCGCAGCTTAGCCCAATCTAACACATGCGAAGGATCAGGCTCGTACCTCCGAAGCATAGAAACGTGGAACACGTTATGCACTGATGCCAACTGAGGTGGCAAAGCCAAACGATAAGCAACCTCTCCAACTCTATCAAGAATCTCAAAAGGTCCAATGAAACGCGGTGATAGCTTCCCGCTACGACCAAATCTCATTAAACCTCTACATGGCGAGACCTTTAGGAACACGTGATCTCCCACGAAAAACTCCAAAGGTCGCCTTCTCTGATCTGCATAACTTTTCTGGCTGCTCTGCGCTGTCGCGAGGCACTGGCGAATCACTGTAATCTTCTCTATCGTCTCCCGTACCATGTCGGTCCCAAGACTGTGGTCTCTTCCACATCTGTCCAACACACGGGTGATCTACACGGTCTACCATACAAAGCCTCATATGGTGCCATCCCAATACTAGACTGATAGTTATTGTTGTATGCAAACACTACCAACGGTAGATGATCCTCCCACGAACCTCTGAAATCAAGGACACAAGCCCTCAGCATATCCTCTAGAATCTGTATGGTCCTCTCTGACTGGCCATTCGTCTAGGGGTGAAAAGCAGTACTGAACATCAAGTTCATCCCCAAGGCCTCCTGCAGACTCTGCCAAAAGCGCGAAGTGAAGCGCGGGTCTCTGTCAAAAATAATGGACACGGGCACTCCATGCAACCGAACTATCTCTCAGACATACAAGCGACTCAGTCTCTCCACTGAATCCTTCACTCGGATAGAGAGAAAGTATGCAGAATTCGTCAACCTATCAACCACAACTCATATGGCGTCGTGTCACCTAGGTGATCGAGCAAGTCCTACCACAAAGTCCATCGTGACATGCTCCCACTTCCACTCTGATATAGGCAACGACTGTAGCAATCCTGTCGGTCTCTGGTGTTCTGCATTTACCTTCTAACAGGTAAGGCACCGAGCAAAAAACTGGATCACATCTCTTTTCATACTCGTCCAACAGAACTGACGACGTAGGTCGTGATACATCTTTGTGCCTCCAGGATGTGCAGCAAGGCGAGAATGATGACACTCACGTAGAAGATTAGTTCAGCATGACTCTGGCACAAACAACCTCCCAGCCAACCTCAGACTCTGATCAGAACCTACAATCCATCCCGCGATATCCTCTCCACTAGCAACATGATCCCGTATCATCTGAGCCTCCTGGTCTGTCTGCTGGACCTCTAGCATACGTGCTATCAAAGCAAGTCATGAAACTACAGAGAATAAAGTAGCACCCGTCGCGGTCTCCCTGTGGCAAAGATGAAACTCCCTTATCTCTCCAAGCATGTCCCACTCGCGTATAGCCACAGAAGCCAACGATCCATGAGACCTCCTGCTGAGAGCGTCAGCCACCACATTGGCCTTCCTAGGATGATATTGCAAATCAAAATCATAATCCTCTAACAACTCCATCCATCGTCGCTAGCGCAAGTTCAGGTTTTTCTGCAAAAACAAGTATTTCAATCTCTTGTGATCGGAGAATACCTCGAAGTGCTCACCATACAAATTATAACGCCATGCCTTTAAAGTGAAGACCACGGCTGCCAACTCCAAGTCATGTGTAGGATAGTTCCTCCCATGCGTCTTCAACTGTCGAGAACTATAGGCTACAACCTTCCCTCCCTGCATCAACACACAGCTAAGACCATCATGGGATGCATCACAGTACATAGTATAACCCAAGCCACGCTCTGGGATAATCAACACTGGCGCGCTAGTCAATCTCATCTTCAGCTCCTGGAATGCTGACTCGCAAGACTCACTCCAAGCAAACACAACTCCCTTACGCATCAGACATGTCATCGGCATGGCAAGTCTCGTAAAGTCCTTCACAAACCGCCAATAGTAGCTGGCTAAACCCAGAAAACTATGTATCTCAAAGACACTCTTCGGTCGCTCCCAACCGATCACAGCATCAGTCTTTGACAAATCCACAGCTACTCCATCTGTCGACACTACGTGTCCCAAAAATCTTACCTCCAACAGCCAGAACTCGCACTTCTCGAACTTTGCATACAAGTAATGTTCTCTCAAAAGATGCAGAATGATACGCAAGCGATCCTCGTGTGCCTTTCTAGTGGGTGAATATATCAGAATACCATCCACAAACACCACTACAAAACTATCCAAGTAAGGATGGAAGATCCGATTCATCAAACCCATGAACGTAGCAGGCGCATTTGTCAGACCGAACGGCATGACCAGAAACTCGTAGTGACCATAGCGAGTTCGGAAAGCAGTCTTCGCTATGTCCTCGTCCCTGATCCTCAACTGGTGGTATCCTGATCTCAAGACTATCTTCGAGAAGCAGCTCGAACCCTTCAGCTGATTAAACAAATCATCTATCATCGGCATCGGATACTTGTTCTTCACTATTACCTGATTCAGCTTCCGATAATCTATACACAAACGCAAAGATCCATCCTTCTTCTTAGCAAAAAGAGCAGGAGCTCCCCACAGCGAAGTACTCGGGCATATAAACCCCCTGTCTACCAACTCCTGTAACTGCACCTTGAGTTCACACAACTCAGCGGGTGCAAAACGATATGACGGCATAGATATGGGAGCAGCTCCGAGGACTAGATCACTAGAGAATTCTACCTCACGGCTCGGTGGCAACTCAAATAGATCATCAGGAAAGACATCTGGATAGTCGCACACCACCGGAGGTAACTCTCCTCGAACTCCAACCTCCTCATCCAACATGAAAGCTGAGAAAAGGAAACCCAGGCTGCCCTGGTTCTGCACATCACTGGGCAAAGACATCAAACCCACATCTCGGTCTCCCACAAAACAAAAATAATCTCCTGCCAGTGTACAAATCGTTACCCTCCGTCGATCGCAATCGATAAAGGCACGATAGGTGATCAGCCAATCCATCCCTAGGATGACATCGAACGCAGTCATGTTTATAATGATAAGGTCAAACTCTAGACAACGACCGGTAACCTCCAAAACACAGGATCTACTAACAAGACTCAACGTCACACTCCCACTGACTGGGGTCTCTACACACCAGGTACTACGTAACCAGTCCTTTTGTAACCCCCATGCAGATGCAAAAGAAGAAGATATAAATGAGCGTGATGCTCCAGTGTCGATAAGAACACTGGCCCATAATCTGAAGACTACAAGAGTACATCTGATCACGAAGGTGGTAGCAACAGCATCGGGCCCGACCGGTGCTCTAGAAGAACTGGGATCTACAAGAACATACGCTATGGTTGGTCCACTGTGCCCCTAAATTATAGACTGTCGACCCGACTGTACTGAAGCTCCTCCCTCAGCAAAACGGGACGTCTGAGCTCTAGGCTATGAATACATTTGTCTCCCCTTGCCTGATGGAACAGCTGGTGCCCCCGCTATTCTCTGAATGCTCCCTCCTCTGGGTAAGTCCCTCCGGATGTGCCCAGACTGGCCACACTCAAAACATACCATAGGCTCCCTCTCCCGCATCTATGACTACAACTGTGCCTGAACAGGCACTGGACTCCGGCATTTTACCACACGATGCCTTGGTCGTCTATACCTATAACACACAAGCTCTCTCTGATCAGATCGTCACGTTAAGGCTACGGGAGTCGTGGATGCAGAAGACTATGGCTGATACAACCCCACTGGATAGGAACTCGGGCCAGATGTCCGTCGACGTTTGTTCTCCCTGTGCCCCTAATCCTGTGATCGTCCCCCACCTTGCTGTCCTCGACTGTCTCTGTCTCAAGGTGTCTCATTCAGAGTATCCTCCACCTTCATGGCGGTCTCCACTAACTTTGTAAAAACCTACAGCCTGAGTGCGAACACTCTATCTCGGATAGCGAGTTTCAAGCCCCTCTCGAATCGCTTCGCCCAGAACTCATCAGTAGGTACAATCTCCTGTGCAAATCTGGATAGGCTAGTAAACTCAGCCTCATACTCAACCACAGACACCGTCTCCTGAGTCAAGAAGAGGAAATCCTCTCTGAAACGATCCCTCAGAGTCATTGGAAAGTATTTCTCTGGAAATACCTTCGTAAATGCCTCCCAAGTGCCCGCAACTGTAGTCCTGGCAAACTTACACCATATATGCGCACTCCCCCTCAGCTGGAAAGCAGCAAATGAAACCTGTAGATCATCCTCCTAAATCTGTAGAGTATCAAGGATCCTGGTAACCAGCTCCAACCACTTAGTGGCCACCGTGGGGTTGGGATCCCCAAAAAAGGTAGGAGGGTCCAGACGGCGAAACTCACGCATCGCGACCGTCGTCCTCGACTCAGGTATGGTCTCTCTCCCTCTAGAGGCCTCAGCCAGTTGCCGGATGGAGCCGACCTCTCACGCAACAGATCTCCGTCAGCAGGTCCTTGGGGTGCATTAGCATCCACAATGTATGGGTCTGGAACGTCCCTTCGACCAGAACCATGGCCATGGCCTCGACCTCGTCCTCGTCCTCCCCGCGTGGATATGACTCTATACGAAAGCAACGTAACAGGATAAGCATCCATACAACATGTTATTGCTAACATAAAAGACAGATAAGCATGCTAACACATAGCCACTTAATATCATGTCATCACATCTCACATACCGAGGAGAACCAACAAGTAGGACCCGTCCATCTGGATAACCCACTTAGATTTCTTGCTAGAAATCACGTCCGCGAAATGCGTCTCTAATATCGCTCCCATATTTGTTAATCCAATCCCCCAAAGACAAGACTAATCAATCTTAAGGTCTAACCTCCATACCCACGTATACACAATCATCATGCTGAACAGGCTATCATGCTTATGTTAGAAAAATGCTCTTACACATGTAATCAAGCACGCATGCATCCTTACATGGTGATGTACCCTATTTTCCATAGCTCATAGGTATTCGAACCCAGAGCTTTGATACCAAGTTGTCACGTCCCATATCAGGGTCACGCAAAAGCCCACCCAAAATACAATTTAAGAAAATAAAATTTCCAGTTGGAAAGCCCTCAACTCAAAAATATACATCATTTGGATAAAATTCCCACAGTTCAACTCTCATAAATTGAAAGCATGCTTCTCATACATGAATAAGCATATCGCCCAAAGGCGTACAAAACCAGCTATCACAGGTGTTACATGTAAAAGTACGTGTACAAATAAAAGGGGAAACTACAACAAGTCTTCCATCACCTCTGCAACTAGGTCAACTCCATATGCTCACCTGAAAATGTTTTACAGCAAAATCTCACACCGTGAGCCGAAACTAAATAGGAAAAGACAGTAAAATTGTAAATCAGGTTATGCAATTATAAGGATATAAACTCCACCACAGGAGCCCAAAAAGGGTTTTCTATCTCAAAATCACAAGTTTTCATCCTTCAAACTATGCATATCATCCTAACAGATATCATGCCACATTTAAAGAAAAGAAGTAATAAAACAGTATGCTCCACTCGGGTCACATAGCCGAGGAGAAAGATGCAAATGAACTCTTATGTACCGACTCTGTCACACAGATAAAGGTAACAACTATAGACTCCTGCCCATTACCCTAGACCCAAGTCACACAGACTGGCTTGGTAATGACAAGTTCTATACAGAGTTACAACAATAACAGCATTAACGGAGGCAACCGACTCAATTTACGGGCATGAAACCTGAGGGTCCAGAGCACCCACACATTGCCATTCACGGAGGCAACTGACTCAATTTACAGGAATTAACCTGAAGGTACAGAGCATATACGTTGAGCACGTTTTTGGACTTTCAACGAGGAGCACTACAGGCCCACATGCAACCACACACACTATGTCACGGTACATCTATGGATAACATTAAAAAACCCACAAAGCATTTATACAACACATGTATAAAATGATCAAATCTATCAACCATGGAGATCAAAAACCATTTCCAGTAAAACGTTTAAGAGTTGAGACTCAACCCCGCGGGTTAGCTCCAAACCTCCAAAAAGCACGTTTTTCACCATTTTCCCAAAACACTTTGTTTTCAAATCTCCTTTTGAAAACTACGGATATCAACATACCCATATCATGAAATAAATCGAGAAAGGCGTAAAAACCCACTTTAACCCAAAAACCAAGGTTTAAACATGAAAAATACATTTGATGTATTTTTTATCCGGTGATAGCACGTAAAATTACACAAAACACCCTTATACAACAGTAGGGTCTAAAATTCTACCTTGGAGAGTCAAAAACTCAACGTCTCAAAACTGAACGACGCCAGAACGAGAATCTGTTAGGATGGATACGAAGCCCTCGGCCCCGATAGCAAGGATCCACAAAGGATCGAACTCAAAACCAAGCCCCGAGCCCTCAAAGCTAGAGAAAAGGTAAAGAAATGGGGTTTAACTTAGCCTGGAAGCAAGAGAATGAAAATATCTCAGCCCACTGGATCCTTTATAAGCACGCCAAAAACATACTGTCCAGTCGACCGAACCCCAGAACAATGTGTTTTCTAACGTTTTCAAGTCAAAAATAGGTTTCCAAGGCTTAAACACCAGCCAAACATGTCTATACTAAACCCCAAAAGCATGTAACACGTTTATACATGATGTTCTACAACTGTAAAGTACAAACCATGCATCGATACTATTCATATACGAAAGAAAACACATCAAATATATAAATAACCTAAAAGATAAGGGTCAGGGTCTCACAAGTTTCTATCAAGGAGGTAATTTAAGTTTAGGTTTTGCAGATATGGAAGATAGTTGTGGCATTTTGAGAACTATTTCGAGAATTGCAACAAAAGAAGATTGTCACGTCCTAAAATCTAACGTCACATAAAAAAAGCCCACCAAACCACCATTTTAAAAAAAATAGGTTTTACTTGTAAAATAATCAATCGAAAATACAGCATTTGGAATTTAAAAAGAGTACTCAAGATTATTCTCTCAGTACAACAAACATTCAGTTCTATACATGCATAATATATTACCTCAAGGCTTATAAGCCACGCCTCCAGGAATAGGAAACACATGTAAGAATACATGTTTCTATAACAAAAAGAAAAACTACACAAAATCTTCTTCCATCACGGGCTCCTCTAGATCACCTCCTCGTGATAACGTACACCTAAAAAAGGTTTTCACAAATACCACTACATGAGCCGAAACCCAATAGAAACAAACGATAATGTGCAGTAAATTAGGATATGCAATCACATAGTATAAAGTTGACTCAACCATAAGAGCCTCTAAAGGTTTTACTTCTCAAAATCACAAGTTTTCATCCGACTCACACAAGTCTCAAAACGGTTTTTCATCCTTAAAATCACGCATTTCAACAATGCAAACAACGTTTTACAGTTAAAAAAAAATAGTAACAAAACGTTATTTTTTACCCAGATCACACAGCCGAGAAATGATTCCTATGTACCGACTCTGTCACGCTAGGAACAAAGGCAACAACTATAGACTCCTGCCCATTACCCTAGTCCCGAGTCATTTAAGACTTGCTAGGTAATGACAAGTTCTATGCGGAGTTACAATAACGTAAATCACTTCATTTACAAGCTAAACCTGAGGAAGCGAAGCACCCACCACTTCATTTATGGGGATTAATTCGAAAGAACAAAGCAACTACTTGCGCAAGTTTCCAGACTTTTACCGAGGAGTAATGGTGGCCCAATACACCCGCTATCCCAACACATCTATAGAATCATTTAAAAATTAACCCGTAACTCGACTATAAAAACATTTAAATAATTATACATTAATCATGTATAAAAAGATTCGACGACCATCCGCCATGTCATTCATTAATCATGGAGACCGAACAACATTTAGAACATGTTTCCACTGTTTCTATCAAAACGTTTAAAATCCGAGACTCAACCCCAAGGGTTAGCTATAAACCTCCAAAACACGATTTTCAAGACTTTTCATAAATCTTCCATTTTCAAAACTATCTTTTTAAAAACTACGGACACCCACGCGTCCATATCATGTAATAAACTAAGAAGAAGAGCAAAACTTTCTTTTTATCCGAACAAACATGGTTTAAACATAAAATATAACATTTAAAGCATTTTCAACTAGTAAAAAAATATATAATCGCACGTACCACCCTTTAAAGACAAGATAGTCTAGGATCCTAACTCGATGAGTCAAAAACTCGACCCCTCAAAAATCTAACTTCGTCGAAATGAGAATCCGTTCGGATGAACATGAAGCCCACGGTGTGGATAGCAAAGATCGACTAACAGATCACCAAAAACTAAGCCTGGGACCCCCAAAAGTCTAGAGAGAAGGTGGAGGAAAAGGAAACTTACTCAAGAAGTTAGGTTTTGAAAATATCTAACATAAGGTGGATATTTATAGTCTCAGCCTTGTACAGAAACTTAGTCGACCGAACCCATAAAGTCAGTTGACTGAAAAGCTACTAAAAAATTCAAAAACTTTCCACAGCCAAAGGTCACTCGACTGAACACCCAACTCTGTCGACTGATCCCCTAACCAGAACATCCAGTTAACTAAACTTACCCCCTCGGTCGACTGAAAAGCTACTGCCAACACAAAAAATTTCTCCAATATCGAGGAAAACTTCAAAACCAACCAACCAAACTCCCTTTCTATACCCTCGAACTTTACACAAGTCCTACAACCTCGAAAAGAAACCGTGAAAACACCTTTCATCCAACCAAATGCAACTGGAAATGTTTAAGGACAAAATAACCAATCATACATTTAATGGTAAAAACACATGTGTACATACTGTTCTACAACAATAAAATATAACCGAACACGTCGGATATATATATAACAAAAAAAATTAAAATCGGGTCTCACAACTCTCCCCCTTAAGGAATTTTACCCCCAAAATTCGCTACAAGGTCACGAAGCAAACAGCTCTGGGTATTTAGCACAAACTCTGGACTCAAGCTCCCATGTCGCTTCCTCAACACCGTGATGAAGCCATAGAACCTTGACATAAGCAATGGTCCTCCCTCTCAACACTTGTTCCTTTGTGTCCAGAATCTTCATAGGTCGCTCCTCATAAGTAACGTCCTCATCCACTTGTAACTCTGCCCAATCCAATACATGAGATGGGTTAGGCTCATAGTTTCGAAACATGGAAACGTGAAACACGTTGTGCACAGACACCAACTGAGGTGGTAAATCCAGACAGTATGCTACCTTCCTAATCCTTTTAAAGATCTCAAACAATCTAATATAAAATGCGGTGAAAGCTTCCCACTACGGCCAAACCTCATCAAACTTCTGCGTGGCGAGACTTTTAGAAACACGTGGCCCCCCACCTCAAACTCCAAATGTCTCTTTCTCTGATCAGCATAGCTCTTCTGGCGACTCTGAGCTATCACTAGATGTTGGGGAATCACAGTGATCTTCTCTATCATCTCCCGCACTAAGCCAGGTCCCAAGACTGTGGTCTCTCCCACATCTATTGAACACACCGGTGACCTACACGTCCTACCATACAAAGCCTCATATGGTGCCATCCCAATACTAACTGATAACTGTTGTTGTATACAGACTCTGCCAATGGTAAATGATCTTTCCAAGAACCCCAAAAATCAAGTACACAGGCTCTCAACATATCCTTCAAAATCTGTATGGTCCTCTCGAACTAACCATCCGTCTGCGGGTGAAAAGTAGTGCTGAACGTCAAGCTCATCCTCAAAGCCACCTGAAGACTCTGCCAAAAGCACAATGTAAAGCACGGGTCTCAATTAGAAACGATAGACACAGGTACTTTGTGCAGCGGAACTTACTCACTAACATAAAATCTACCCACTCTATCCACCGAATCCTTCACGCGAATAGAAAGAAAGTGTGCAGACTTCGTCAGCCTATCAACTACAATCCAAACAATGCCGTGTTCCTTGGGTGATCTAAGAAGTCCTGATACAAAGTCCATCATGATGTTCTCCCACTTCCATTTTGATATCAGCAACGGTTGTAACAACCCTGCTGGTCTTTGATATTCTGCATTTACCTGCTAACAAGTAAGGTACCTAGAAATGAACTGAATCACATCCCTCTTCATTCCCTTCTACCAAAATTGACGGTGCAGATCGTGATACATCTTAGTGCCACCTAGATGCACTACAAGACGAGAATGATGAAAATCATGTAGTACATCGGCACGGCACGGCATGACTCTGGTAAAAACAATCTCCCTACTAACCTCAAACTCTGATTCGGGCTCACAACCCATCTCGTGGTGTCCTTTCCACTAGCAATACGATTCCATAAAAAATGAGCCTCTTGATCTGTTTGCTAAACCTCTAGCACATGTGCAACCAACGCAGGTCGTGAAACTACTGAAAATAAGGTCGTACATTTCCTTGTCTCTCCGAAACATAAATTAAACTCACCAACTTCTCGAAGCATGTCCCATTCTCGTATAACCATAGAACTTAACGAACCATGAGATCTCCTACTAAAAGTGTCAGCCACAACGTAGGCCTTCCTCTGATGGTACTGCAATTCAAAGTCATAGTCTTCCAATAACTCTATCCACCGTCGTAAGCATAGATTCAGGTCTTTCTGAAAAAATAAGTATTTCAAACTCTTGTGATAGGAGAAAATCTCAAAATGCTCACCATAAAGATAGTGCCGCCATGCCTTCAAGGCAAAGACCACGGCTGCCAACTCCAAAGCATGTGTCAGATAGTTCTTCTCATGAGTCTTCAACTTTTAAAATCCATAAGCCACAACTTTACCTTCCTGCATTAGAACGCAACCCAGACCATCATGTGACACATCGCAATACACTTTATTCCCCAAACCTTGTTCTAGAATAACCAACACTGGCGCACTAGTCAACCTCTTCTTCAACTCTTAGAATGCCAACTCGCAGGACTCGCTCCAAACAAACATGACTTCCTTCCATGTAAGACGCGTTATCGGCACGATGAGTCTAGAAAAATCCTTCACGAATCGCTGATAGTAGCCTGCCAAATCCAAAAAGCTGCGAATCTCAAACACATTCTTCGGTCGTTCCCAATCCCTCACTACACCATTCTTCGAAGAATCCACTGATACTCCGTCTTTCGATACCACGTGCCCAAGAAATCTTACCTCGGACATCCAAAACTCACACTTCTCAAACTTTGCATACAAGCGATGCTCTCTCAGAATATGCAGAACGATACGCAGGTGTTCTTTGTGCATCTCCCTCGTGGGTGAATAGATAAGAATATTATCCACGAATACAACCACAAAGTTGTTTAGATATGGTTGAAAGATACTGTTCATCAAACCCATGAATGTTGTAGAAGAGTTCATCAAATTGAACGGCATAACCAAAAACTCATAGTAACCATAACGAGTCTAAAAGGTAGTTTTCGTTATGTCCTCGTCCCTAATCCTCAGCTGATGGTACTCTGACCTCAAATCAATCTTCGAGAAGCAACTCGACCCCTTCAACTGATCAAGCAAGTCATCAATCCTCGGCATAGGATACTTGTTCTCCACCGTTACCTGATTCAGCTTCTGGTAGTCAATACACAACCTCAAGGACCCATTCTTCTTTTTAGCAACACTAGCTGGGACTCCCCACGACGACATACTCAAACGTACAAACCCTTTATCAAGCAACTTCTGAGGCTGTACCTTGAGTTCTTGTAACTCAGCCGGTACAAAATGGTAAGATGGCATTAAAATAGGAGTAGCTCCTAGAACCAAATCAATAAAGAACTCTATCTCACGACTCAGTGGAAACTCGAACAAATCGTCAAAAAGACATCTGGATAGTCACAAACCACTGGAGAAAACTCCCCTTGAACCCCAACCATCTTATCAACATGAGAGCAAAAAAGAAAAAACCCAGATTCTCTCGATTTCGAGCAACATCGGGCATAGTCACCAAACCCTCGTCCCGATCGCCCACGAAACAAAAGTAATCACCTACCAGCATACAAATTGATACTCTCTGTCGATCGCAATCGATAAAGGCATGATAGGTGGTTAGCCAGTCCATCCCTATGATGACATCAAGCGTGGTTATGTCTAGAATAATGAAATCAAACTCTAAACAATGACCGGGGACCTTCAACTCGTAGGATCTACAAACTTGACTTAACACCACATTCTCACTGACCAGGGTCTCTACGCTCAATGCACTACCCAATGAGTCTGTCTTCAACCCCAATACAGATGCAAAAGCAGAGAAAATAAAGGAATGTGATGCTCCCGTGTCGATAAGAACACTGGCCAATGATCTATATACTAAGAGAGTACTTCTGATCATGAATGTAGTAGCTACAGCATCGTGCACGATCGATGCTTAGGAGGAACTGGGAACAGTAGGGACATATGCTCTGCCCTGCGGGACTTAGCCTATCCACTGTAACCCTGGGCTGTCGACTATCTCACAGACTGTACTGAGGCACCCCCTTCTGCAATCCAAGATGTTTGACCCGTAGGTTACTGGAAAGTTTGTCGTCCCTATGCAAGTGGAACAACTGACGCTCCTATCGTACTCTGTGCACTCCCTCCTCGAGGGCTGTTCCTACGAATGTGCCCCGACTGGCCACACCCAAAATAAACTGGTGGCTCTATCCCTTGTGACTGAACAGGTGTAAGACTCTGAAACTGCCCCCTTTGCAGGCACTCCGTCACATGATGCCCTGGCTATCTACATCGACAACAAGTGAACTCTCTCTGCTCTGGCCTTCCCGTTGAGGCCATTGAAGGTGCGTGTGTAGAAAATTATGACTGATACATTCCCACAGGATGAGAACTCGGACCAGATGACCTCTGGCGCTTATTTTTGTGCCCCTAAAACTGTGCACCTCCCCTGCCCTGCTGGCTCTTACTCTCTCTAACTATGCACATCTTGTTCAGAGTATCTTTCACAATAATGGTTGTCTCCTCCAAGTTTGTAAAGACGAGCATCCTAAATGCCGCCACTCTATCTCAGATTGCAGGCCTCAAACCCCTTTCAAATCTCATTGCATGAAACTCCTCTGTTGCTACAATCTCTTGTGCAAACCGAGACAAGCTGGTAAACTCAGCCTCGTACTGGACCACTGTCATTGTCCCTTGAGTAAGGAAAAAGAAGTCCTCCCTGTAACGATCTCTCATGGTCTCAGGAAAGTACTTCTCCAGAACTACCTTTGTGAAAGCCTCCCAAGTGCCTCCCACTGTAGTCCTGGTAAACTTCCACCATTCCTAGGCACCTCCTCTCAACTAAAATGCCACAAATGTAACTCTCAGATCATCCTCCACTATCTGAAGCGTATCCAAAATCTTGGTCACCACCTCCAGCCATTCTGTGGCTACCATGGGGTTGGGATCCCCGGCAAAGGTAGGAGGGTCAAGACGTCAGAACTCGCACATTGCGATTGTCGCCCTCGGTTTGGGTATGCTCTCCCTCTCCCTAGCAGCCTTGGTCAGCTGCCGGATGGAGCCTACCATCTCACGCAACAAGTCTACCCCGTCAACAGGTCCTTGGAGGGCATTAGCATCCCCAATATCTTGGACTAGAACAGCCCTTTGGCCTAAACTACAGCCACGGCCTCGTCCTTCCCGTGTGGACATAACTTCTACATGAAAGCAACATAAAAATAAAGTTCAGCATGTTATTTCAACGTAAAAACATAACACACATAATCATGCTAACACCTAGCCATTCAAGATCATGTAAACGCATCTCACTTAACGAGGAGAACCGACAACAAAGACACGTCAATTTAAATAACCTACTAAGATTCTTTACTAGAAAACACGTCAGCCAAATGCATTTCTAACTTGGCTTCCAAGTTTGTTAATCCAAACGCCCTAAGACTAGACTAATCAATCCTAAGGTCCAACCTCTATACTCACGTATACACAAGTTAACAAGCTATCATGCTCATGTTATAAAAACACTTAAACACATGTCAAGCACACGCAAGCATCCTCACAAGATGATGCACCCTCTTTTCATGGCTCTTAAGTATTCGAGCTCAGAACTCTAATATCAAGTTGTCACGCCCTAAAATTCAGGGTCACATAAAAAAGCCCACTAAACCACCATTTAAAAAAAAAAAAGGTTTTACATGTAAAACAATCAATCAAAAATATAGCATTTGGAATTTAAAAAGAGTACCTATGGTTCTTCTCTCAGTACAACATACATTCAGTTCCATACAAGCATCATATATTGCCTCGAGGCTTAAAAATCATGCCTCCAGGAATAGATAACATATGTAAGAATACATGTTTCCATAACAAAACGAAAAGCTACACAAAATCTTCTGCCCCCACAGGCTCCTCTACATCATCTCCTCGTGATCACCTACACCTAAAATAAGTTTTCACAAATCCCACTACGTAAGCCAAAGCCCAATATAAACAAATTATAATACAGTAAAGCAGGATATGCCATCACATAACATAAAGTTGACTCAACTATAAGAGCCCTAAAAGGTTTTACTTCTCAAAATCACAAGTTTTCATCCAACTCACACAAGTCTAAAAATGATTTTCCATCCTTAAAATCACGTATTTCAACAATGAAAATAACATTTTACAGTTAAAGAAAAATAGTAACAAAATGTTATTTTCCACTCAAATCACACAGCCGATAAATGATTCATATGTACCGACTCTATCATGCCAGGGAAAAAGGCAACAACTATGACTCCTACCTATTACCCTAGTCCCAAGTCATTTAAGACTTGCTAGGTAATAACAAGTTCTATACGAAATCACAACAATGTAAACCACTTCATTTACAGGCTAAACCCGAGGGAGCGAAGCACCCACCACTTTATTTATGGGGATTAACCCGAATGATCAAAGCACCTGCTTGCGTAAGTTTTCAGACTTTCTCCAAAGAATAATGGCAGCCTAATACACCCGCTATCCCGGCACATCTATAGAATCATTTAAAATCAACCCGTAACTTGACTACAAAAATATTTAAACAATTATATATTAATCATGTATAAAAAGATCCGATGGCCATCTGCCATGTCATCCATTAATATTTAAAGTATTTATAACCAGTAAAAAAGCATATAATTTCACGTAGCACTCTTTAAAGACAAGATAGTCTAGGATCTTACCTCGGTAAGTCAAAAACTTGACGCTTTAAAAATCAAACTTCATCAAAATGAGAATCCGTCCGAATAAACACGAAGCCCACGGTATGAATAGTAAGGATCCATTAACCGATCGCCAAAAACCAAGCCTGGGCCCCCCAAAAGTCTAAAGAGAAGGTGGAGAAAAAGGAAACTTACTCCAGAAGTTAGGTTTTGAAAATATCTAACATAAGGTTAATATTTATAGTCTCAGCCCCGTACAAGAACTGTCATGCCCCAAACTCCGGGTCACGTGAAACACTCACAAACAACCAACCACCACACCTAGCCCAAGAATACACTCTCAAAATAAATATACATGCATTGTATATAAACACTAAATGGCATACATTATAAGGCTCCAACGCCGAGAAACATGTATTAAACATACATGATATAGATAGAAACAAAAAGAAAGACTATAACTCTTCCACCTCTCTAGCACCTCCAGATTATCCAGCGTGATCAGTACCTAAAGAAAAGCAAATCCCACACCATGAGCCAAGGTTCAGCAGAAACTAGACAAGCATGCAATATAAACAAAACATGCTAGGAAAACAAAGTACAAATTTAGACTCTCTTTCAAGCCTTGAAAATAGTTTTAAAATGGTTTTAGATCACGACTCACAAAAGCCATTAAAAACAATTTCCACAAGCAATGGGAAAGCGAGGATAAAAATCATTTTTTAACTCATTAGAGCCTTGAAAATGATTCTAGTATTACGACACCCGTAGGCCGTTAGTACAGTATTTTGACTCCCGTAGGCCGATAATATAGTTTTAAGAAAATTGGTCTATCCGTCCCACAATGCAGTACATGCAATTCATGAATCTTCTCGGACTTTCACCGAAGGACCGCAGCCCCCATCTATGTAACGCACACAATTCGTGCAACACACACAATGCACGCAACCCGTGCAACACACACAACGCACGCCACCCGTGCAACACACACATCTTCATGGACTTTCAACGTAGGACCATTATCCGCCCTTATCGCTTGCCTTGTTGACCAGGGTCAACGAATATCTTTACGGACTTTCACCGTAGGACCATTATCCGCCCTTCATAGATAATTTTACAAACTTTCACCGAAGAACCATTGTCCGCCCCACTTATGCAATTTATAGACTTTCACCAAGGGACCAATACCCACCCAACATATGCAATATAGATGCAATTCTACGTATCAACAGGCATCTCTACACATGCCTAAACCACGGGATAAAATTGCATATAACGGGATAACAAAACCCAAAGCCCTAAAGGCATCAAGACCACAGAGGCCACTCACCTACATATCATGCACAAAAATAAAACTATCCACAGTTTTATAGGCATAAAAGCATGTATAACCACGATGTTCCACATACGACACCACAAAACTCAATAAGACATCACATGCCACACACCTGTCATTCGTTTACCCGAACAACTCGTCCACATACTGGGACCCGTCCACATACCGGGACAACTAATGATACAACAAACCAATACCTAACCCGAAGGCCAACACAATTAAGCGCTCGAGCGCTCAACCACCATTCGAGTGGTCCCCAATCGACATAACACACCGCCACAACCCCGCTCGAGCGCACAACCACCGCTCGAGCAGTCCCCTACCGACATAACACACTGCCACCAGCCTTCTCGAGCGCACAACCACCGCTCGAGCGGTCAACGGTGGGAGGAAACCCTAAATCGAGAAACAAAACCAAACCCCCGCACGCAACGATGCACAAACCACCACGCACACAATCGTGTACCAAAAACCCGCATCTAACCATGCACGTCACCCCCAAGGACAACACCTAAACAAACACCCAAAGCCACAACACGACTCCCGAAGCCATCACATAACCAACCGAACCCCAAAAAGAATTCACAGGTATTTGAATCTACTAATTTTCATAAATTAATCAATTGAATACCATTGGACGCCAATCGAAAACCAAAACCCAACCATTTCACATCAAAAAACAACCTAGAGCCAACACACGCCCAACACAGCCAACACAAACTCCCACACGCCCAACACAGCCAACCAAGATGAAAAACAACCTTTTTCCAAATATTCGGCCGAAAACGGGTGAAAATGATTTTAAAATCTTGACATATCTTCACTCTTTTGATCATAACTTTTTCTACAAAAATAATTTCATTGTGACAGAGGTGTTATTCGAAAGAGGACTTCCGGGGCTTCGATTTGAGTACAAAAACAACCCAATTCTAAGTCCATACGAGGGAGATAACATCAAAATAAAATGGCCCTGCGCAGCCAGTCTGCTCGAGCGGACATCGGGGGCTCGAGCGAGCTACCACCCGAGAAAAATCCAAATTTTCCTGTTCTTAAGTGTTCTAAGCCCCAAACTCTCCAACACTCACTATAATGCTTCAAAACACTCATAAACCTACCGATTCGCATATATTTAACACCCACAGACATACACGAGCCCAAAACATCAAGAACCACCGAACGAAAAACCTCAAAGCCCAATTCCATCCACCAAAATCGACATAAAACCAGTTTTTAACCCAAAAACCCAACTTTTATAGAAAATCAAATCTACAGTTATCCGATCGGTAAAAATACACCCGATTACACGTAGCACCCTTATAAAATATACAGGTCTAGAATCCTATCTCGGTAAGTTAAAAACTCGACGTCTCGATCCACGTGTAAAACTGAGCTTCACCATAATAGAATTTCGTCTGGATGAACGTGTAGACCACGACACTAATAACAAGGATCGGCAGTCTGATCGTCAAAAATTGAGCTCCAAGCCCCCGAGAAGTTAGAGAGAAGGTAGAGAGAAAATAAGAAGCATGTTGGAGAAATTTTAAAAAAATCTTTTTGAAAATATTAAACTCCAGATATTTATAGGTCTCTAAAATATCTTCTTTTTTTTTTAACTTTTGAAATTCTTGCCACAACGGGCCACGGCCCCGAAAATCTACCCCGCATGCATATCTAAGCCCGATCATGCATTAAAAGCAATAAGAACATGCTCAAACAAAAACACGTAACACGCGTCCGAAAATGCCGAAAAAAGAAAACGAGTCAGGGTCTCATAAGAACTCAGTCGACTAAACCCACAAAGTCAGTCGACTGAAAAGCTACTAAAAATTCCAAAAACTCTCCACCGCCACGGGTCAGTCGATTGAACACCCAACCTCAGTCGACTAAACTCACCATCTCAATCGACTGAAAAGCTACTGCCAACACACGGAATTTTTCTAATGTTCAGGAAAACTTTAAAACTAACCAACCAATCGAACTCCCTTTCTATACCCTCAAACTTTACACAAGTCCGACAACCTCAAAAAGAAACCGCAAAAACACCTTCCGTCCAACCAAAAGCAACCGAAAATGTTTAAGAACAAAACAACCTATCATACATTTAATGGTAAAAACACATATGTACATGCTATTCTACAATAATGAAGCATAAACGAACACGTTGGATATATATAATGAAAAAGAAACAAAATCAGGTCTCACACAGATAGTGAAGGTTTGGAAAGACTATAGAATTTGGGAAATAGGTGTTTTATGAATACTGCTATTCAGTCTTTAGTTCATACACATCCCTTTGTTGAGTATTTCTTGCAAAATTACACTGATGAGATCAACATATAGATGAAAAGACAATGAAACCCATCCATTACCCCCACGGATCTTGAAAATCAGAAGGGAAAGAGAGTGGTAGGAGAAATATGGAAGTACCTAAGTAGATCACAGTGGCGCGGCGTTATGGTGTCGATGGTATGTGAGAGAAAAGAAATTGAGAAATAGGAGAGGAGGGCGTCAGGGCATCGGGGCGTTGGGGCATTGTGGCGTCTGGTCAGGAGCGAGGGAGGGAAAGAGAGAAAAAAAAAAGATGGGGAATGCAATGATGGGTAGAACACATTTTGAGCGTGGGATTTTTGACCATAGGATGGCGTTGCATTTTAGGCGGGAACATAATTTTCACCGTTGATTTGAAAATATGTCACACATATTTTGGAAAAACTGGCCCTGTTTTATTATATATATATAATTATTTTAGAAATTTGTATCTAAAAATTCCAACAAGTCGTATCAGAGCCGACGATTGTTGAAAATTCAATGTTGTGGTGGAAGATTAGAGTTCTAGTTCAAGGCTTAATCACAAGTTGCAGTAAAGATAGCGAACATCAAGTACGAAGTTAAAAAGTCTACCAGTAAAAATAACTTCTACTTATCGTAGAGGCGGATGAAGGATCTGTTAATCCACCAAGGGGTCTATAAGGCGTTACTCGGCAAGAAAAAAAAGCCAGAAATAATGATCGATGACAAATTGAAGGAAATCGATTCCAGGGCCTAGGGATGTAATTTTGGCCTGAGGCCCATGGGTGGCCCGAGCCCAGCCCGAGGCTCGATACTGCGCGGGCCGAGCCCGGGCAGAGAAAAGCCTAGCCCGTCCTGAGTCTGGAGACAGATTTTTCGGGCCTACCCACTTTGAACCTGTGGGCTGGCTTGGCCTGATGGCCGGCCGCTTGACCCGCCTTTTAAATTCCCAACAGCTAGTCAGGCCTGGCCCGAGGCCCAACGCCTTTTTATTAATTTATAGTTTATTAATAAAATAATAATAAACTACAAATTACAGAGTATAAACTATAAAGTATAAAATATAAACTATAAAAACTAATAAACTAATAAACTAATAAACTTATAATAATAATAATAATAATAATAATAATAATAATAATAAACTAATTTATAAACTTTAAAACTTGTAAGTTATAATTTACAAACTTATAAAAATATAAAAAATAAAACTAATAAACTTATATTGTTATTAATAATAAATTAATTTATTAATTTATTATGAAGCTTGACTAATAAATTAATAATAAACTAATATAATAACAACTAATAACTAAGAAAAATTTAAATTTATATTATATAACTTACAACAATAATTTTAAAAAAAATAAAAGCGTGAAAAAAGTCCAATCGGCCCACCCAAAAGCCTTGTTCAAGACCCAAGCCCGAGGCCCGAGCCCAAGCCCTAAGCCCATGGGGCCTGGGCCTACCCCTTGAAAAAAACAGCACAGCCTGGCTCGATTTTTTGCGGGAGCCCATGGGCTTCAACCTGGGCCGAGCCAAGCCCAAATTACACATTGTCAGGGCCACAAGTTCAATTTGGTTGAATTTGGGAGACGTGATTATTTATAATGTGATCGATGCAGAGACGGCATATGAGATTTTGCAGAAACTGGAAGATCTCTACATAAAGGAGAATTGACTAGCAAGTTGTATGTGAAGAAGCAAATGTATGGGCTGCAGATGTGCGAGGTACACAGTTATTGAAACATCTTAATATGTAAAATATGTTCATCACACAGTTATTCAAATTTGGATTAAAAGTTAATGATAAGGGTAGGACGATACTCTAATTGGCATCACTTTCGACATTTTATGATCATCTGGTAAAAATATTGATATACGAAAAAGACACTCTATAACTTGAAAAGGTCACCGAGTGTAGACACCCCAATTTGACCACTCCTAATTTTAGGTAAATCCGATGATAAAAAAAATTAGAATGGTTCTTCAGTACGATCCTTCGGAAATGATCCAAACTCGGTATTTGAACCCAGTCATCAAAAACCTTCAAACCAATGTTAAACCACCAATAACTTTTTTTTGGTAATTAATTGTATCATCAAAAGAAAGAAAAAATATAAGTTTTCAATGGGCGTATTCAGGTGATTACATGAGAAACCAGTAGGAAAACTTCCTACACCAAAGAAAACCGAACCCCCCGCCAAAACGACAGGGGAATCTAACTAAAAAGCTATATTCCACACACAACCCGTGTGGATAGGAAATACTAACGTATGCAGCAAACTTGCACATCGTAAGAAAAGTAAGGCAGCCAACCCCGCATGGAAAGAAAAAAACACGTCCCATGCACAACCCGCATGGAAAGAAAAAACCACTGAGAAAAAATAACACTAACATAACATGAACCGTCATTGGAAAACGCTAGAATCCGAGAGTAACAGCCGAACTCATGACTTACTAGAGAGGCACAACATCATAGTGAGGATAGACACCGTGCTCACAACGAAAAGACAAAAAGAAGGCTGACACACACGGCAGTACATAGCTCCCCCAAATCTCCTCAAAAACCCATCAACGAACTACAGAATAGCTAAGAAGACGTCACTACCCTGGCGGCCTAGGAGGTCAGAGAAAGCTGGTTTTCAAAACCACGGCGCAGAGGTGCAAGAGGAGGACCAGCCTCAAGGGAAAACCTCAACTCGGAATCAAAAGGCCAGCACCTGACCAAAACCACCATCGGGTCCTCTTCCACACCCTAGCCAACGTAACCTAGGCAGCTGAGGAAATGAGAACCTACCAAACCATATGACAGCTCACCAAAGGAGCTCAAGAGGATTATCATAATCATTCTATAACATTTGAATATTGATCTAAAGAACAACCGAATGGGAACCATCAAAATTCAAAAAGTAAAGTACCATGGGTGGATGGGCCCCTAGCTAGAAAAAAGAAGCAACGACAGATCAGCCCCAGAAAACTCCAGCTCAAAACTAGCCAACACAAATTACCAACCTAGCCTGCACATAAGGTCACCAAAAGTGGCAACTGCCAACTTGCATTATGGTGACCGCCAATAGAACCTTGTAGAACCTTTTCAAACATGGCAACCTCCCACTAATAACCTGGCGACTGCCAAGTCCAAATGGCCTGACGTGTCCCAAAACGTGTCAACATCTCATTGGTTGAAGAATTATTTAAATACCGTACCCCAGCGTATGTTTTCAGGACATATTTTAAGAAAGAGATTTAGTGAGAGAAGCTCTGTCAAGTCGCCGAGCAATCCAAGCCCCAAAGCCAAAACCCTACTGAAGTACCGAGAGTTGAACCTCCGACCGATACTGAAATTCCATCTTAGACCATTACCTGAGGATCGAATTGCCATTCCTTGACTTGAGGATTCTTTAGCAATCCAGGTACCTTGTTTGGATCCCCGGTCCTTCTAACTCTATTCCTTCTCTTTTGGGGTGATTAGGTTAAGTTCAATTTCGATTTGCATATTTCTTGCGTTTATATAGTTAACTTTGTTTATTAGTTAGTTTGCCTCATTTAATTTAGTCACTTTAATTAAGTTTTTAGTTTACGTATTCACACTAAACACGTTGCTATTTCTCATTAATTCATCAATTAAGTGCTAATACGTTTTGGCAATTACAACTTGTAATATTGTTAATTATTATTATTAATGCACTAACATTCATGTGAATGTAATTGTTAATACTACATTCACATTTTTTAATAATTATCTAGTTATTTATTCTTTATTTTTTTATTTTCTTTTTCTTCTCTTTTACTAATGTTAGTTTAATTTTCTTTTTCTAACATTTTTTTTTCTTTTCATTTCTTTCTCCTCTTATTTCTAGCATTTATCTTCTTGTAATATTAGCTTAATGTAACCTTTCTTTTAACATTAGCTTAATGGTCCTTTAATAAGCTTATAATATTCCATTTTCTTATAAATTTCTTTTGCTTTTGATGTTGACCTTATTCGCAGTACTTATTTTATTTTTCTTTCATTTTGTTAAAACTACAAAATTCATAAAAAGCCTTTAAAGTTAGATTTCTTTTTTAAGTATAATTTTCTTCACTTTTGTTTTCTTTTCTTTTTATTTTTTTTTA
Source organism: Heliamphora exappendiculata (assembly GCA_034768845.1). NCBI lineage: Eukaryota > Viridiplantae > Streptophyta > Magnoliopsida > Ericales > Sarraceniaceae > Heliamphora > Heliamphora exappendiculata. Next base: position 31,211 of record JAOTRH010221524.1, read on the forward strand.
TCTCTTTTAAAATATAAAATATGAATATTTAGGTTTTCTCTTTAGTAGTATTTTCTAACATTTTCATCTTAGCATAATTTTTTTTTATAAATTTTTTTTAAATTTTTTTTCTTTTAAATATTTAAGTTCTCTTTTGTCATAACACTTTTATTTTTAGTTTCTTTATTAGTAAATTTTTTTTAATATAAAATTTTTATGCATCTTTTATTTTATATATAGTATTAAATCTCATCATGTTAATGTTTCTCTAAATATATGTTTGTGCATGTTTTAGTTACTTTCTTTAAATGCATGTTTAGAGTGGTTTAGGTCACCTTGTTAGCAAATCATATTTAGGTAATTTTAGCAATTTTTAGCATTTTTTGTTCTTTTGCTTAAATCATGATAGCTTAGCTTGTTTTAATAATATTGTATGCCGATATACTCCATGTATCCTTTAATTAGAAATTGCATGCCGTAGGACTTAGAATTTTTTTTATATTTATTTTATTTGGCGTTCTATATACCTATATTATGTATTTTTCATGTTTGATTTTGAAAGTTTCCTCTTTACCTCAACTTTCTTTATTTACATGCATTTGAGAAATTTTATTAAAGAATCAATAATAATTAGTAGAGACCATTTTTACGGTTGGGCGAACGGGGCATTTTTCGATTCATATCTTAGCCCCCGAGCTCTTTTTTTCCGATTAAACGTTTTAAATATCAGTAGCCATTTTTGTTTTTCTTAGTTTTTTTTAAAAACTAAGTGGCGACTCTATTTTCAACAAAAAGAGGTTTTCAAAATTCGGCATTCAATGTGTTAAAATATTTTTCAAACATCTTTGAATTCTCTTATTTTTGAATATTTTCAAAAAAAATCCCCAAAATCCCAGCGCCATAGTATTTTCTGGTAACTCTGCTGGGGATTGATTTATAAAATCAAATAAGAGAGCTAGATTTGAAAACATCATTGGTTCTTAATAAGAATTTCTCATTTGCATTCTCGCATGCATGTGCATTGTTCTTCACACCCTCTTGCCTGGTCGACCCGATGCCCCGATCATTTATTCATTTTGGGGATTGTTGGGAAGGCGGGCAAACCTTACTGACTGTACGCTTTCATAGGTGGAGTAAAAGAGTTCGGGCGTACCGTTTGACCATGACCTGCACTACTGCAGGCATGGGAGGTATATACCCAACTCTTTTCAGAAGGTACCCTATTTGATTGACCAAAATTGACCTTTGGCATATAGTAACTTAGAACCCACCATTAGGTGCTGCTAACCCTAGTAGGATTATGTGTTTTCTTAATTGTATGTTTTGATTGCGTTTGTTAGAATTGTTTGTTTAGCTTAAGCTAGTTCTTTTTTCGGGTTCGGCCCGAATTTTCTGTTATCTCTTCTTGTCTAGGTTAGCTTTTCCTTTGGGTTCTTACCCAAGTTTTGTTCTTCACATTGTTTGGTTTTCGCACCAAAGTTTTCTTTTTAGGGTTATGCCCGTGTTTTTTTTAAAGCCTCTAGGATAGTTTCTCTCTCTCTTTCAGGTCCTTCTTGGATCGTTGGTTTCTTCCCCGTTGTTGCATTAGGCTCACTTTTTTCGAACCTTTGTTATATCCACGTGAGATAGTTCTATTTTCCCACCGTTATGCTGTATATTTTTCCCTAGAATCCTAAATCTAACCGGTCTCTTGGAGGGGGTTAGAACTACCTTCTTGCCATAGTGTTGTCTGTTTAGATAAACCTTTCATCTAAAATTTAGTTGATCTTCTTCTTAGCCATCATTCTAGTTTTTGGGTCATCCTATTATTATGCTGCCAGTATGAGCCCAGCAGGGGCATTGTTTCAGTATCCGTGATTATCTATTTATGATATGCTGGTTTAGATATCTGGGATGTTTGTTATCTATCGTCAGAATTTTATCTGAAAAAGTATCTGATACTGGTAGTTTTGCTTTTGCAATCCAGGTTTTTCTATGAATTTACCATTGAGCCAGGAAAAGTACAGTCCACACTCGTCTAGGCAAGATTAGGGTCAGGCAGACTCTATAGAATATTTGAACAGCCAGCGGAGACATAAAAAATGGTAGAGAATGAGGTTAACTTGGCAGTTCTGAAGAAAGCTATTACTGAAATACAAAGAGCTGTAGAGCAGCAGACCCAAGCTCAAAACCAATGTCAGGCACAAATCTGGGCAATTTAGGCCCATCTGCCAAGTGCCAACGGACAGTCATAAGATACAAACAAGAATAGTGAAGACTTTTGAGACGATAACCAAGAATAGGAGGCACTATAAGTTGTTGTACCACTCGGGCCCCTAGCCGATGGTGGTGGAAGAAGAAATCACAACCCAGTCTAGGGAATCCGCGCTAGCAGAAAAGATTGATAGAATAGAGAAGGAGCTGAGAAAGGCTAAGGGTGTAGAAGAGTACATGCTAGATGTGGGTAGTTTGTGTTTATTTCCAGATGCCAAACTGCCAGAAAAATTTAAAATGCCAGATATGGAGAAGTTTCGTGGCACCGGAGACCCCCATATTCATCTGAGAATGTATGTTAGAACTCTGTCCCCTATGGGAATTGACGATCATCTCAAGGCCAACTTGTTCCACCGATCGCTTTCTGGGGCAGCACAAAGGTGATTCCTTTCTTTGGAGGTGGCCAAAACTAGAACTTGGGAAGATATAGCTATGGCCTTTATCAGTCAATATAGCTACAACATCTAGTTGGACGTAACTACCCGAGAGCTAGGGAAATCAAAAAAACCGAGCCCATCCAGAAACCAAGAAGGACATTCCCTACAACCAACCAAAACCAATTTGCTATCACCAATCTCGTGTCTCGCTCAAACGAGGTGAATCTTCTGAACCCTTCATCCTCCGCTCAACAATCCAACAATACCCAGCTGTCAAACAACGGCCAGCAGTAGCAAAGGCCAAGGAGGGTCTTCACTCCCCTCAACATTTCATTAACCACAATCCTTAATTGACTTGTCAAGAAAATGCTTATCAAGTCATTAGACCCCATGCCCGTACCTAATCCCCTACCACTGCGATTTAATGGTTCTCAATACTGCGCCTTCCACCAAGGTCACGGGCATTTGACTATAAGTGTATGAGACTGCGTCATGAGATCCAGATTCTCATCGATAACAAAGTGACCCCTCCGCCGTCTGCCGCTCCAAAATTGAATGTCACAACTAATCCCCTACCAAACCATGCCAAGAAATCAGGGGTAAATTGCTTAACTCTGGGATGGCCAGAAGATCCGAGTTAGTATATATGTTTAGCATGTCTTCCACGTCCTCATGTGTCGACTACTGAGGATTGAGGATCAGACAGCATACTCATTTATTATAGCTAGAAGCGGCCGGGATAGGATGGAGGAATGGAATGATAATACCTGGGGATGGTATCGAACGGTAATCTAAGCCTACCAACATGAAGAGGAGGAATGCAATGAGGAAGATGATTGGCCGCTGGATTATCTGGCACGACTTTATGGGTTTGGCCACGTGCTTGATGGCATTACTCTTCCCTAACTTTTTGAGGAGGAGATATATGTCGACGAGATGCAATCCTATTGGCTGGTAAGGGTCATGCTGAAATCAGATGGGGCTAAGTGGATTGACTTTTGGGCTGCTTGGGAACAACACGTGGAGTACATCCAATAAGACATCTGGGAAGAGGTCGATAATACGTGGGCTGTTGAGGATGATGAGGAAAGAAGAGGAAGAATAGTGGTCGGCGGATTAGATGATCTATGGGTATTTGAAAGCCCTCTGTGCATAGACGAAGTAAGACAGACCGAAAGTACAATACTGGGACTATGAGATCCTGATGATGGTGTGGAACATCTAACCAAGAGTGGACAGCATTTCAAGCCGACTCAGTTAGAGAAAGGATAGTCAAGCGAGAAAGGAAAAGAGAAAGAACAAGAAGAAGAGGATGACATTGTGCTGAAGCAACTTAAAAAGTCGCAGGCCAATGTCAGCATTTGGGGCTTATTGATGGCATCGTACAGACATAGACAAGTTGTGTTGAAGGTCCTGAACAAAGCCAGTGTTTCAATAAGCGCGACCCTAGAGCAGCTTGTTGGACTCATTCTGCAAGTTGTAGAACCAAAAGTCATCTTCTTTTCTGATAAAAATATTATAACGAAAGGAAAGAATCATAACAAACCCCGGCACATAACCATTAAATGCTAAAAAAGTGGGTCCTGGTGACTCTTATTGATAACGGGTCCACGTTAAATGATTGTCCTCTTAGAACAGCAGTTTGCTTCGAACTAAAGCCAGAACATTTCACACTTAGTAGTCAAGGAGTTCGGACCTATGATAACACGAGAAAAGATGTGCTAGGCCTGGTATCATTCGCATTATCAATAGGACCTCTAGAAACATCGGTTGAGTTCCACGTACTGGACATACCGGCCTCTTTCAACCTGTTGCAATGTCTAGGCAGTGCCGTCAACTCTTCACCAAAAGCTAAAACTGATAAAGAATGGGACAGTTCTGATTATCTGTGGAGAAGACAGCATCTAACCCCTAAGAAGAGAATGCTCGACTCTCTTAGAAGTTCAACATGGCTAAGGGAATATGTCGCTAAGTGGCTTCCGATTCGATTAAACGCAGGTTGTCCAGATGCTATTGAATGAAGAAGAAATGTACATCAACCCAAGAGAAATTAAAATGATGAAACAAATGTCCTACTTCCCAAGCATGGGGCTGGTGCATAAACAGCAAGGAATTCCCGAACCTATCCAGGTATTGTCGGCTTCTCGCCATTTCGATCTTGGATACAAACCGACGAAAGAAGAATTGGAAGGGCCTAGAAGGGGACAGAAGGTCAACTATTCAGGAACACTCAATGGGTATGTTGTCAAAGAAAGGGAAGACTTCTCGTACTGTGGCTTTCTAGAGCCATGGATCGATGAAGAAACCAACCAGAAATTACCAGGACTAGAGATATTCTTTGGCCATCAATTATCCGACACGAAAGAAGAAGAAACAGTGGAAGAGGAAGAGAAAGGAAAGAAGATCCAAGAGGAAGATTAGATGGACAAGCTTGATGGAATCGACATAGGAGTGTTGTTCAATGAAAAGATGGCACAGCTGCACGTAACTGACCCAGACTATTTCATGATGGGCTTCAGCGCATCAACCGACTGCACCAAGCTCATTGTAGATGCGGCTGCAAAAGAAGTGAAGAATTGGACCTTAGAGTCCGGTAATGTGCATGTTGTTTGTTCTGAGTCCAAGTTCGAGTCGGAGTCTGTGGTTGAGGGCACGTTTGTTTGTGCACCTCCCCCTATTTATGCTTTTGAGTTTGTAATTCTATCTCCCTTCAATGAAATGAATGAAATTTTTTGTTACTCTGCTTTATTTGATTTATTTCATACGCTTTCTGACGATTTTGAATTCCACGGTGATATCCCCGAAGAAATAAAAATTTTAATAAAAAGAGAAAAAAAATGCGTACCCAACCAATAATTGAAGAAACTTTGTCAATAAATCTGGGTAATGAAATTAACCCATAAAATGTACAAATTGGTTCTTCTTTATCCTTAGTTGAACGTAAATAATTAATAACTTTATTAAAATAATTCAAAGATATATTTGCATGGTCTTATGAGGATATGCCCAGAATTGACCCTGACATTGTCCGACACCATATCCCCTTGTGCCCTGATGTTAAATCGGTCAAACAAAAATTAAGACGGATTCGGCCAAAATGGGCTCTAAAGATCAAAAAAGAAGTTACCAAACAGATCAATGCTGGATTCCTAATGGTAACTGAGTATCCAAAATGGGTAGCCAACGTCGTGCCAATTTTAAAGAAGGACGATCATATCCGAGTCTGCGTGAATTTTTGGGATCTCAACAAGACTAGCCCAAAAGTTGATTTTTCGTTACCGTACATTGACATTTTGGTAAATAGTATAGCAGAACATGCCTTGTTATCATTCATGGACGGCTTCTCCAGGTATAACAAGAGTCTGATGGACCCCGAGGATAGAGAAAAGACAACGTTCACCACACCTTCGGGCACTTATTGTTATCGTATAATGCCATTTGGTTTGAAGAATGCAGGGAAAACCTATCAGAGGGCTGCTACTACTTTACTGCATGACATGATACATAAGGAGGTCGAGGTACGTGGATGACATGATAGTTAAGTCCAAGGACCGGGATGGCCACATCGTAACACTACGAAAGTTCTTTGAAAAAATTCAAAAATATGAGATGCGACTCAATCCACAGAAGTGTGCCTTCGGGGTTACCGCCAGAAAGATTCTGGGATTTATGATCACTCAACGAGGCATTGAACTCGACCTCTTAAAAATTAAAGTAATTTTGGAAATGCTGCCTCCGAGGACAGAGCGAAAAGTTAGGGGCTTTCTGGGTAAGATACAGTTCATCAGTCGGTTCATCACAAGATTAACAACTACCTGTGAGCCACTCTTCCGTCTGTTGAAGAAAGGAGTCAATTTCGAATGGAATCAAAAATGTCAAGACGCCTTCGATGCTGTGCGATAATACCTGCAAAACCCACCTATTCTAGCTCTTCCCGAACTTGATAAGCCACTGATCCTCTACTTGTTAGTGGCTGATTCAGCTATGGGATGTATTCTGGCACAAAATGGTAAAACTGGAATCAAAAAGGCTGTTTACTACTTAAGCAAGAAAATGGAAGGGTCAGAAATACGATACACACCGCTGGAAAAGACATGCTGGGCTTTGATTTGGGCTTCCTGAAAGCTGAGGCATTATATGCTGTCTTTCACAGTAAATATCATCTCCCGAATGGACCCGTTGAAGTACCTATTTGAAAAGTCAGGACTGACAAGAAGGTTGACTCGATGCTTGCTGTTGTTATCAGAACTCGGCCTCAGATATATTGCGCGAAAGTCAGTCAGTGGCAGAATTCCTGGCCGACCAACCAATTGAAGGGGGTAAGGACATAGAGTTTCAGTTTCCTAACAAATAGTTGATGAAAGTTGGGGATGAGAAGTGAACTGTATATTTTGGTGGTGCATCCAACCGGTATAGTTATGGAATAGGGGTCCTTCTTGTCACTCCTGACGAATCACACATTCCATTGTCTCTAATGCTCAATTTTGAAGTTATCAACAATCAAGCTGACTATGACGCATGTTTAGCTGGATTGGAGGCAGCCTTAGAATTAGGGACAAGGAAGGTGGAAGTCATCAGAGATTCAACGCTGGTGGTTTCACAATTAAGAGGAGAATGGAAGGCCAGGGACGTGACATTGATTCTCTACCATCAAGAGTTAGAGAAACTTATCTCGTGTTTCGAATCAGTGATCTTTACCCATGTTCCAAGACTGCAGAACAAGTTCGTCGACGCACTGGCCACCTTAGCATCCATGATTGACATATCATTTGGGGTCAGAATGAGGCCCTTGATAATCGGACAAAAAAGAAAGCCGGCATACGAGACAATGGCTGCGATCGAGAAAAGCACTGACGAACTTCAATGGTATTTCGGCATCCAGAACTTCGTGGAGAAAGAAGAATACCCCAAGTTTGCTAGTAAAAAAGACAAAAGGGCAATAGGACAATTATCTGCATAGTTTGTCATTTGCGGTGGTAGACTGTATAAACGAGGGCATTCTGGGGTTAACAAGCTATGTTTTAGCACCGAAGAAGGTCAAGAAATGGTGAAAAGGATACACGCAGGAGTCTGTGGGCCACACATGAGTGGAAACATGTTAGCCAAGAAGATCCTACGACAAGGATATTTTTGGATGACAATGGAAACAAACTGTATACAGTTCGTACGGAGATGTCATAAGTGACTGATTCATGCAAACCTTATGCACGTTTCCCTATATCAACTGTATAACCTGACGTCGCCATGACCATTTTTGGTATGAGGTATTGATGTAATCGGCAGGGTAACACCGAAAGCATCGAATGGGCACGAGTTCATTTTAGTGGCCATTGACTATTTTACCAAGTAGGTGGAAGCTGCCTCCTGCTCAGTATTGAAAGCCTCTCATTTTGCTAAATTCATCAAGCAAAACATCATTTGTCGATATGGAGTCCCCCATGAAGTCATCTCAGACAATGGTTCGCATTTCCAAGGAGAGGTCTAGGATCTCTTTGAAGAATATCGGATAGTGGACCACAAGTCATCACTATATCGGCCACAAACCAATGGGGCAGTCAAGACAGCAAATAAAAACATTAAGAAGATCCTGCAAAAGACGATCAACTCACATAAGGATTGGCCGAAACATCTACCATTCTCACTATGAGGATATAAGACATCAATCAAAACTTCAACAGGAGTCACACTATACTCTTTAGTGTACGGGATGAAAGTTGTGCTTCCCATCGAGGTAAAACTTCCTTCACTAAGAGTAGTAGCTGAGGCCAGTATCTCAGAAGTGAAATGGCAGAGAAACCGGATGGAATAGTTGCTCTTGTTTGATGAAAGAAGATTGCAAGCTATGTTTCATATATATTGGTACCAAAAGAGGATAGCTCGAGCATTCAATAAAAAGGTCAAGACTTGGGATCTCAAATAAGGAGATCTAGTTCTCAAGAAAATCAGAGATCCTATCTTCGACCCGAAAGGCAAGTTCAAGCCGAACTGGTCCGGACTGTTTCTTATCAAAACCATCATGATCGGTGGTGCAATCGTTATCATGGATTTTGATGGCAATGTGTTCTCTACTCCAATTAACCTTGATCAACTCAAAAAGTACTATCCTTAAGGTAAAAATAAAGAGAAAATAAAAACTCGCTAGTTAAAAGCCGAAAAGACAATTCAGGCAAAAGTTAGAGCAGCCTACAAGGCCAAAAACTCGAAAGGGCAATCTTGGCAAAAGTTAGGGCATCAAAAAAGTAGAGAGTCAATACCTGACTAAAAATCATGCCCGAACTATGTTATGGCCTAATTCCATCTTTTGGGATACGTAGGCAGCTTCTTTTAAGAAGTTCGACCATATTCTTTGTTTTTTACCATCTTTGTATTTGAGTAAGACCAATGCAAATTAATTTATAAATTTTGATAATGAAGTCATTTAATTGGATTGAAAAAAAACTTTGGATAAATTTGAACCATCTTAAACATATAGCGGGAATTTTCATTACTTTAATCAGAGTTACAAAATTTTGAAAATAAAAGGAATGGTACGCAAGTCCCAAACTCTACAAATAAAATAAAAAAAGAAAGCTGTGAAATTTTCAAAACAAAGCAGAAGTCTTCAAGTCTTTCTCCACTTTGTTGCCTATTTTTCTTCTTCTTTATCCTTCTTCTTCCCGTCCTGCATCAGCCATGTCTTATACTCATCAGGAAGCTCGGGACACTGCAATTCCTGCATCTCCATCTGTGACGGAGATGGTCAGGCATCCTGATATAATGCTAAGAATGGGGCCTATAGTGCATATGAAAATAAACGACCTCGAATACTGGGAAAGATAATCTGACTATGACCGAACTGTCACATGATCCGTTGGGGGTAAAAGAAATTAGTCTAATGCAGACCAGTCAGCAAAACACCAGGATGATCCATGGTAGTCAGAGTCATGGAAGGAATTCGCCAGCAGGGGCACTACCAGGTGATATCTGGGCCAGTCATAGATGAGAGGTACTATCGCCAAGCTGCCTCAGTCCTATATATCTGGTAGTAAGGTCGATAAAGGAAAGCTGCAGCACGGTGTCTATTAGTAGGTGGCTTATGTACGAGATTTACCTTTTTCATCAACTAGATCTGCAGCAAAAGTTAGATCAATAAGAGAAGAGCCTTGCAGTATGACAAAAGTCTAATAAAGAAATATTTGCGTTTACCTGAAGGAATAAAGGGCTGCCAGTAAAAGTGGTGATTTCTCCACGATGAACAGCATCTAGACCCAATAATGTCTCGGCTAAGACAAGTGGTACAAAGTCCTTCCCCATCCACATCTGACTAGCGATGTCAACCAGTGCGCAACAAACTCACCCGTCAAGAGGGACAAGAAGATATTAGGCAAGAAGACAGAAACAAAGGGCATAACGTCACCACAGCGGAAAATTGAGGTCACTAAGGTCACCGGTAGGACGGAATCTGTCAATGATCCAAGGTATGTCAAGACAGTCATCGTGTGTCAGAAGGGAGGCCTCCATCCAAGACAGGCCACAGAACTGTATCACCTGCTGATGGGTCAAAAGAAAGAAAGTGAGAACCACAAAGGAACTTCGTGGAGCCAAATCCAAAATAACAGCAAACTCCTCCACAGTAGAGCATAGCTCTTCAAGGCCAAACTAGAAGATGTGGGATTGCGGGTCCCATAACTGAGCAGCTGCTTTCAACAAAGGTCAGTCAATCTTTATGGCCGTGAGAGGAAATAATGTCACACCCCCTCACTCTAGGGACCAAAAATTTTTTTTGATACTATTTATAACAATCACAAGAGTATGAAACTGGAATTACTTATTTATAAGAACAAAAATAACTGTACATGCTACGGATACGTTATTCTATACTCCCAAACCAGCGTATACTTTACAAAATAAAACTTCATACTTCTGGTCTTTTTACTAAACGATTAAAACAAAAATTCCAAATAACTACGAATCCAAAATTATGAACCTGACAACTGTGGCAGACCAACTCTAGCCATCCCTGCGATCTGCAACCACAAAGGTTACAGGAGAGTGCATTTAGTATTATAGTGACAAGATAGAAAACAACTATTCTATTCAAAATATCGTGCTTTTAATAAGAGATATAAAAATACTGCATTTACTCGTTACAAAAATCTCATAAATAACATTCTCATCCCTTTTCAAAAGTATCTTGCTCAAACTTTTCAAAAGTATATTTCAGGCTCAACAGCCACGGGTCATTGAATTCACTATCCCATAATTTAAAAGTACAGTTCTTGACATAACCGTCACAATTCAAAGTGAAACTGTCTTATTCACAATTCATACCCAACAATAACCAAGTAGTCGTCCACCTCACGACCGGGAGTTCTGACGGTATCATAATCTCAATTCTCAATGTACAGATAGCAACGTGATGGACATGAGGGCCACTCTCCACTAAGCATGAGTGGTATGTGCTGCCGGGACTTAGCCCGAAAAGCCTTTAAAGCAAAAACCCCCGCTCAACAGGAAACCCCCCCCCCCCCCCTAGGGAGAGCACCAACACCCATATTTGGGCAACCTCCCCTAACGGGATATAAATGGCCGAAAATCTTTGTAACTTGGCACTTTGGAACAGCATTTCATAATATTGATATCATTTATCAAAAATATTTATATCACAACCACATACTTTTCAAAAGGTACAGATAGCATATTTAGAAATATTATGCCATTTGAATAAAAGATCATACTATCACAATTTTTCATACTTCAAAACATGGATATAAATCAAATTTAAAGCATAATTCATGTATTTTTGTTCAAAATAATACTTAAGCACTCTCACCTTGACTTAATCGCGACAAAACTAGTCATTCGTTCCTAATCCCAAATTTCTAATCATCTGGGGACAAAATCTCGATGTCTAGCAAGAAATCAAACCTACACGTAAGTGGGATCCTAGTCTCTTTGAACCATGCTTAACTTAGCTAACAAATATTTTTCTTTTGTTAATCCTAGTAAATTTGTAAACTGTTAAATTTTCAATTACATATTCGAAAGTACCCTTGAAAAAGATAAATACATAAGATTCAACTTAAAATCTCATTTTAACTTACTTTAGTTAGAAAGTTGGTTTAATTAAAATTTTAAAAATGTTAGTAAACTTATTTAATTCTATTTTAGTCTAAAGAATAAAATCTTAAATTTTAAAATTTCTATTTTAGTTAAAACTTTACTTAACAAAATTTATAGTTTAAGGCATATAGAAAAATCATTAATTTAATTTAGTCTTAGAATAATAAAATCTTTTATTATTATTATTATTATTATTATTATTATTATTTATTTATAACACACACACTTACACAGAACACACACACAGCATATATATATATGTTATACACACACAGCCTATATTCATATATATCTTATACACACACAGTATATATACAATATATTATACACACACTACACACACAGAGGACTCCACACACACACATACAGGACTGTCTCAAAGCACAGCACACACATTCGGTTTCACAGAGCTCATCCAAGGGCATTCGTGGAGGCATCTCGTGGTGGTGGTGCGGTACAGTGGTTGTATGTGCCTGAGAGAGAGAGAGAGAGAGAGAGAGAGAGAGAGAGAAAGAGACTGGCACTGTTGCCGGCGGGTCGTGGTCACCGGAGGAAGGGGCACCGGCGTTGGCGTCGCCAGTGGCGGTGCGTCGGCACCAGTAGAGGCGCGGTGTGGTGCGGCACCTCTCTTCTTTCCTTCTTCAGTTGTGTTGACAAGTTTTTAATTTTATCTCTGTTGCTTCAAAAACTTTCAGGAGCTCATTAGATTATATATATACATATATGATTATATATCTTGCAGAGGCTTTTCTCTCAGAGCTTACTTCTCAATTTCTATTATTTTTCAATTGTGTGCGTATACCGGTATTTATAAGGGCTGGTATGGGACAGTCGTCCCTCATGCAGCAACTATGTTTTGCATTTATGCCAGAGTGTACCGTAATTTAAAAATATACATGGTAAATTTTTTTTTTGATGTAAAATTTTTAATTTAGAAAAATCTCAAAATTTTGGTGTAAACTTGTAATATTATTTTATGAATTATCGTGAAATCAAAATTTGGATAAAAAATTTCTAACTATATAATAAATTTTCACCTCGATTTTTGATTATCTAAAATTTTATTTGATATATGTTTTTGAGTTCAAATCTTGAAATTAAGTATAAGGTTTTATTAGGAATTTTATTTAATAATTTTCTACTAATATATTATTATTTACTTATTTTATAACAACTCGTCAAATATTATATTATTCTACGAAATGACATGTGTCTTATTTTTATTAATTGTCATGGTACGGGTTATTACAATCTATCATCTTTTAAGAAATTTCGTCTTCGAAATTTTTGTAACTTTTTATTCAAAAAGGTGTGGATATTTCTTTTGCATATCCTCTTCTCGTTCCCATGTGGCTTCTTTCACTAAATGACTTCGCCACAATACTTTTACCAAAGGAATGACTTTATTTCGCAGATCTTGTTCCTTTCTGTCTAGTATTTGTATGGGCTCCTCTTCATACATAAGGTCGGGCATCAAGTTGACTGGTTGCACTGTTAGCACATGAGAAGGGTCCGACATGTATTTTTTTTAACATCGAAACATGAAATACGTCGTGTAATCCTGTTAACTCCAGAGGTAGAGCCAATTGATATACTGTGTTGCCAATTCTTTTAATGATCTCAAATGGTCCAATGTAACGAGGACTCAACTTTCCTTTCTTCCCGAATCTCATAACTCCTTTCCATGGCGATATTTTTAAGAATACGTGATCTCCGACTTCAAATTCCAGGTCGCATATCCGATTATCCGTGTAACTTTTTAATCGGTCTTGAGGCTGCTTCAATCTTTCTCGAATCAACTTTATCTTATCGGTGGTGATTTACACAATTTAGGGGCCAAGTAGCTTCCTTTCTCTGGCTTCCTCCCAACAGATTGGACTTCGACATTTTCTGCCGTACAATGCTTCATAAGGGGCCCTTCCTATGGTCGACTGGAAACTATTATTATACACAAATTCAATCAACGAAATGTGTTCTTCCCAGCTTCCGGCAAAGTCCAATACACAGGCTCTGAGCATATCCTCCAACATTTGAATCGTCCTTTCTGATTAGCCGTCAGTTTACGGGTGAAAGTCCGTACGAAACTTTAATGTAGTCCCTAACGCCTCTTGTAAACTTAGCCAAAATCTAGATGTAAAACGCGGATCTCTATCGGATACTATGGAAACTGGTACGCCATGCAAATGAACAATTTCATCAATATAAAGTCGTGTGAACCGATTCATAGGAAACATAATCTTTACTAGTAAATAGTGTGCCGACTTCATCAGTCTATCCACAATTACCCAGATAGCGTCATTTCCCTTCGGTGATCTTGGTAACTCAACCACAAAATTCATGGTGATGTGTTCCCACTTTTACTTAGGTACAGGTAAGAGTTGTAATAATCATGTCGGCTTCTGGTGTTCAATTTTTACCTGTTGGCATATTAAACATCTTGCCACAAAGTCTGCCACGTCTTTTTTCATTCCACTCCCCCAGTATCTTTTTTTTAGATCTCTATACATTTTTATGCTTTCAGGGTGCATCGTATATGCTGAATTATGAGTTTTATCTAAAATTTGCCTCCTTAATTCTTCATTGTTAGGCGCATATAGTCGATGTCCAAACCATAAGATATCATCCCGAACCTCGAACTCCATTTTTTCTTTAGCAATTGCAACTGCTCTTGTCTCATCCACTTGGCTGCCTGCTAACTGGGCTGCTTGAATCTAGTCTAACAAGATCGGTTTTACCCTAAGAATTGCTAATAAGCCCCATCTTTTCCTATTGCAAGGGTGATTCCGAGCGATCGTATTTCAAAAAATGCATTATTTTATACTGCCCGAAGATGCGCTATACTTCTTGATGACTTTCGACTTAGGACATCTGCTACGACATTAGCCTTTCTCGAATGATTGTGGATTGTACAATTATAATCCTTAATTAGTTCCATCCACCTTTTCTGTCTTAGATTCAACTCCTTTTGAGTGAAGACATACTTTAAACTCTGATGGTCGGTGAATATTTCACAAGTGACCCCATATAAATAATGTCTACATATTTTGAGTGCGAAAACAATTGCAGCCAATTCCAGATCATGGATAGGATAATTTTTCTCATGAGCCTTTAACTGTTTAGATGCATATGCGATTACTTTTTCATGTTGCATCAAAACACAGTCCAATCCCTGGTGGGATGCATCACTATAAATTATAAAACCATCATTGCCTTATGGGAGGGTGAGTACAGGGGCTGACACCAACTTAGACTTTAGTTCTTGAAAACTGCGTTCACATTGGCCAGACCATTCAAACTTCACATACTTTTGGGTTAACCGATTCAAGGGTTTTGCGATTAAAGAAAAATATCGAATAAATCTCCGATAATAACTAGCTAAATCCAAAAAGCTACGTATCTCGGTTAAC
Source organism: Heliamphora exappendiculata (assembly GCA_034768845.1). Lineage (NCBI taxonomy): Eukaryota > Viridiplantae > Streptophyta > Magnoliopsida > Ericales > Sarraceniaceae > Heliamphora > Heliamphora exappendiculata. Next base: position 46,329 of record JAOTRH010221524.1, read on the forward strand.
CCTTTACTACAGCCTCAACCTTCGCCGGATCTACTTAAATTCCATCCCTAGATACGACATGACCTAAGAACACCACTCAATCTAATCAGAATTCACATTTAGAGAACTTTGCATACAGTTTATGGTCCCTTAAGATTTGTAAAGAAATCCTCAAATGTTCCGTGTGTTCTTCCTTACTTCGTGAATATATCAAAATGTCATCAATGAATACAATCACAAATTTATCCAGAAACTTCTTAAATACCCGATTCATCAAGTCCATAAATACTGTGGGCGCATTAGTCAACCCGAAAGGCATTACTACAAACTCATAATGACCATAGCAAGTTCTAAAAGCAGTCTTAGGTATGTTTGACTCCTTTACCTTTAACTGGTGATATCCTGACCTCAAGTCGATTTTTGAAAACACTTTTACTCCTTGTAACTAATCAAAAAGATCATCTATCCTAGGCATGGGATATTTGTTCTTGACAGTTACTCTATTTAACTGTCGGTAGTCAATATACATCCTGAGAGTCCCATCTTTCTTCTTAACAAATAACATAGGTGCTCCCCAAGGTGAAGCACTAGGCCTGATGAATCCTTTATCCAGCAATTCTTGTAATTGCTTCTTCAATTCTCCCAACTCAGCAGGTGACATTCTATAGGGAGGAATTGATATAGGGGTTGTTCCCGAGTATAAATCAATGGTAAACTCCACTTCTCGTTCTAGGGGTACCCGAGAAAAATCTTCTAGGAACACATCTGGGAATTCACATACGACTGGTACTTCTGAAAGTTCTTTTCTTTTCATTTTTGTGTCAATCACGTGCACCAAGAACCCATGACAGCCTTTCTATAATAACTTTGAAGCCTTAATGGCTGACATAATACGAACAAACTTCCTACCTTTATCCCCTTGAAATACGAATTCTACTTCTCCTGGTATTCTAGAGGTTACTTTCTTCTCAAAACAGTATAGTGACGCGTGGTAGGAGGAGAACCAGTCCATGCCAAGAATTAAGTCAAAATCTATTATGCTTAAGGGCATCAAATCTATCATCATATCTTTGTCTCCTATCTTTAACAAATAATTTTTGTACACACTTCTGATTATCACTTCTTCGCCTACTGGGGTAGCAATTATCATTACACAATCAAGAGGTTTCATTTCTACAACACCTACTTGCTTTATGAATGTGGGTGATACGAATGAATGTGTAAATCCAAGGTCTATCAAAACATAAGCATCTCTATTGAAGGCTATAAGTGTACCTGTCACCACATCGGGGGTAGCATGTGCATCTTGCCGAGTGATTGCAAATACCCTTTTTGGAATTCTTCGCGGCTCCATTGGTCCCATCCCTTTATTATTTGCAATCCTCGCCAGTCCATCATTCTCTATTCTTTTACTTCAAAGAGATGACTGTGCCAACATTCTCAATTGTCTACATTGGGTAGCTATGTGTCTTAGTTCACCGCAGCGATAGCAAATGACTCCTTGGTTGAGTTTTGGACAATCCTTCTTAAAATAATCGACATCACCACACTGGAAACAGCCGTTCGCGTTTGAGTCTTTCATGCTCTCAGATAATCCTTTACACGATTGGTTCCCTTTGAATATGGTATTTCTAGCAGTTAACTAATAACTCTTGCCTTGGAAAATCGGTGGTCTTGAGTTATTGCTTCTAGCACCAGATCCTTCTGTGTTTTCATCGAGATACTACCAATTTTGCGTTTCTTACCTTGTTCACCAAACTTGCATAACCATTGATTTCAAGGACAGTCAGCCTAGTCCTTATCAGGAAATTTAGTCATTTTTAAAATCTCCTACACTTCATCTCCTCATCAGGTATCAGTTGTATGGCATACCGAGATAACTCTGTGAATTTCATCTCATACTCTATCACACTCATTCTTCCTTGCTCCAAGTCGATGAATTCTTGTTCCTTCTCATATTTATATGTTACAGACTTGTACTGTTCATCAAATGCCTTCTCAAACTGACTCTAAAATATCTTTTGGGGTACAGGGGATTCGACTCCTGGTACCGGCATCTTTAATAACCTTTTTGTACCTTCCCACCAATGGTATGCCTCTCCTCTAAACATAAAAGCTACAGGGTCAACCCGTTCATCCTCAGGTACTCCTAGCCTATTTGATCATGAAATTTCTCACCCTCTCTGCTTGGATAGCGATCTATCTCGCATTTTGCTCCATTAGTCTTCCTATTGCTTCTAGCATTCTCGTAGTTGGATCAGGTTGTATTGGTCCCATTTGGAAAGATGCACCTTATTGTACTTCATTACGAATTAACGATGCCCCTTCTGAAGGTTCCATATTTAATCCTATTACAAGAAAGGAATGGATTTAGGATTTGTCACTAGAGTCTAACCCAACTCATATAGAAGGAAAAAGACAGCTGAACTAGAAGAACTAAAGGTTATCTCCCCAATCCGACAACATACTTAGATTTCTAATTAGGAACCTATGCCTGTAGAATGCGTTTCCCAAGTAAACTTTAAAGGCTGTCAATCAAACGTCCGAGAACAAGGGTATGATATCCCAAGGCCTATGCCAAAACACAAGAAGATGCACCTATCCAATGGTCCACCACAGACCATACTCTAACAAGTCTACAGAATCTGTAACCTAGAGCTTTGATACTAAAATGTCATACCCCCTCACTCTAGGGACCAAAAAATTTTTTTGATACTATTTATAACAATCACAAGAATATCAAAGTGGAATTATTTATTTATATGAACCAAAATAACTGTACATGATACGAATATGCTATTCTATACTTCCAAACCGGTGTATACTTTATAAAATAAAACTTCATACTTCTGGTCTTTTTACTAAACGATTAAAACAAAAATCTCAAATAACTACGAGCCCAAAATTATAAACCTGACAACTGTGGTGGAGCAACTCTAACCATCCCAGCGATCTGCAACCACAAAGGTTACAGGAGAGTGCAGTTAGTATTATAGTGAGCAAGATAGAAAATAGTTATTCCATTCAAAATATCATGCTTTTCATGAGAGATATAAAAATACTACATTTACTCGTCACAAAAATCTCATAAATAACATTCTCAGCCCTTTTCAAAAGTATCTTGCTCAAACGTTTCAAAAGTATATTTCAGGCTCAACAGCCATGGGTCATTGAATTAACTGTCACATAATTTAAAAGTAAAATTCTTAGCATAACCGCCACAATTCAAAGTGAAACTGTCTTATTCACAATTCATACCCAACAGTGACCAAGTAGCCATCCACCTCACAACCGGGAGTTCAGACGGTACCATAACCTCAATTCTCAATGCACGTATAGCAACGTGATGGAAATGAGGGCCACTCTTCACTAAGCACGAGTGGTATGTACTGTCCGGGACTTGGCCCGCAAAGCTTTTAAGACAAAAAACCCCCACTCAACGGGAAACCTCCCCCATAAGGAGAACCAACACCCATAATTGGGCAACCTCCCCTAACGGGATATAAAGAGTCGAAAATCCTTGTAACTTAGCACTTTGGAACAGCATTTCATAATATTGATATCATTTGTCAAAAATATTTATATAACAACCACATGCTCTTCAAAAGGTACAGATAGCATACTTAGAAATATCATGACATTTGAATAAAATATCATGCTTTCATAATTTTTCATACTTCAAAATATGGATATAAATCAAATTTAAAGTATAATTCATGCATTTTTGTTCAAAATAATGCTTAAGCACTCTCACCTCGACTTAACCGCGATAAAACTATTTCTTCGTTCCTAATCTCAAATTTCTAATCATCTGGTGACAAAATCTTGATGCCTAGCAAGAAATCAAACTTATACGTAAATGGATCCTAGTCTCTCCTAACCATGCTTAACTTAGCTAACAAATATTTTTCTTTTGTTAATCCTAGTAAATTTGTAAATTGTTAAATTTTCAATTACATATTCAATTGTACTCTTGAAAAAGAAAAATACATAAGATTCAACTTAAAATTTCATTTTAACTTACTTTAGTTAGAAAGTTGGTTTAATTAAAATTTTAAAAAGGTAAGTAAACTTATTTAATTCTATTTTAGTCTAAAGAATAAAATCTTAAATTTTAAATTTTTGATTTTAGTTAAAACTTGGCTTAACAAAATTTATAGTTTTAGGCATATAGAAAAATCATTAATTTAATTTAGTCTTAGAATAATAAAATCTTTTATTATTATTATTATTATCATTCTTATTATTATTTATAACACACACACTTGCTCACAACACACACAGCATATATATATATGTTATACACACACAGCCTATATACATATATATCTTATACACACACAGTATATATGCAATATATTATACACACACTACACACACATAGGACTCCCCACACACACACATAGAGGACTGTCTCAAAGCACAGCACACACATTCGGTTTCACAGAGCTCATGCAAGGGCATTCATGGAGGCATCTCATGGTGGTGGTGCGGTACAATGGTTGTATGTGCCTGTGAGAGAGAAAGAGACCGGCACTGTTGTCGACGGGTCATGGTCGCCGGAGGGAGGGGTCGCCGACATTGGCGTCGCCAGTGGCGGTGCATCGGCACCGGTAGAGGCGCGGTGTGGTCGGACACCTCTCTTCGTTTCTTCTTCAGTTGTGTTGACAAGTTTCTAATTTCATCTATGTTGCTTCAGAAACTTTCAGGAGCTTATTAGATTATATATATGCATATATGATTATATATCTTGTAGAGGATTTTCTCTTAGAGCTTACTTCTCAATTTCTATTATTTCCCATTTGTGTGCGTATACCCGGTATTTATAAGTGCTGGTATGGGACAGCCATCCCTCATGAAGCAACTGTGTTTTGCATTTACACCAAGTGTACTGTAATTTAAAAATATACGTCGTAAATTTTTTTTTTGATATAAAATTTTTAATTTAGAAAAATCTAAAAATTTCAGTGAAAACTTATAATATTATTTTATGAATTATCATGAAATCAAAATTTGGATAAAAATTTTCTAACCATATAATAAATTTTCATCTCGATCTTTGATTATCTAAAATTTTATTTGATGTATGTTTTTTAGTTCAAATCTTGAAATTAAGTATAAGGTTTTATTAGGAATTTTATTTAAAGATTTTTTACTAATATATTATTATTTACTTATTTTCATAACAACTCGTCAAATCTTATATTATTCTAAGTAAGGACACGTGTCTTATTTTTATTAGTTGTCATTGTGCGGGTTATTACAAATAAGGACTTGATACCGAAAGGAACAAAGTTCAAACACTCGATATAGGAGAATGTCTCAATCCATGAAGAGAGAGAATTAACTATCTGGGTCAAAACAACAAAAAATGGGGCCTCTAAGGCTGTATTTATACAGCAGGGAAAGACTAGAGATCAAAAAAGCAGTAAAAAGTACGACAAATATGGCGGCCGCCACCTTGGAGTAGGCGACCGCCAACTTTAAAGGGCATCATACAGTGGCATTAGCCCTTTGACCAGGCGACCGCCATATTAGATTGTAGCGACCGCCATGTCAGTTGATGGAAAAGGCGACCGCCATGTTAGATTGTGGCAACTGCCAGGTTTAAACATGGTGGGTATGTATCAGTTTGTAGTTTGTGTGGCTTGTGTAAATTTTGACATTTATATTATGCATCCATGTCAGTTTAAGCAGCAAATAAACCGGTAATAAAGGCCGATACGACCCAGGGCACATCAACAGCCCCAACTCCAGCAGCCCCAGCTCCAATGTCAGCAGCCACAACAGCACCGGCACCTGCAGCTTCTGGTGCTCGTCCCCTCCTCCTGCCACTAAGGGTAGCCAGGCCAGGTCCTAGGGGACCCAGTAAATGTGCCCTGGCCTAGGCAGCGTAATCCCCTTCCGGTACCGGCAGCTCTGCAGCATGGGTCCCCACCATCTCCAACAATAAGTCGACCCAACCCAGGAGATCGGTCCGGTGCATACGGACTGGAGGGACCACTGGTATCCTGAAGTGATCAAGACCGAGCGTCTAGCAAACCACTCGCTCGCCAAGATAATACTCCCTACCGAATGGACTCTCGAGTAGGATCCGCCTCGAGGTGAGGTCTCGGCTGCGCATCAGATCTACGCCAGCCTGATCCTTTATGAAACACCCCAACCCTTCACATGGAAATGATATTTTCCAATTTGGGCAAAGTCCTCACGATTTTGTTCTTCCCATGGGGGTCACCCATCCTTGCATTGCCCCAGCGTAAGCACGCTTAACTGCGGAGTTCTGCTAGGGTCTCTACCACCTGGAAGAACAAAACTGAGAGGACTTTGCCCAAAGCGGATAATATCATTACCATGTGAAGGGTCGGGGTGTTACAGATGGTATCAGAGCCGACTCTCCTCACCTCCGAATGTGGGCCCCTATCGTCTCGCGTGACATGTGGGCGGGCTTCTGAGTGGGCGGGTCGATAAGGACTCGCGGGCTACCGGAGCTGGTAGGCTACTGCCCAATCAGAGTCCGCACACATGTCCATGCGGACTCTGATCGGTACCTCCTAGAGCTCAAGACGAGCCAGGGCGCCGAGGTAATGCAAATGAACGGTGTTCTCCTTGTTCGAAAATAAGAAAATACCAAACATATACATCGAAAATCCTCGGGCAACCCACTCAAAGTGGCGAGGGTTAGTGCAGTGGAAGTTTCTGAAGCGCTCGAAGAACCACGTATACTGGACCCGGTCTCTGTCTAGCTGCGCGAGGATAGCTCTGAGGAAGTACATCAGGGTATTAGCAAAGCGAGCAATGGTGGGGTCAAAAGAAATAGGGGCACCGCCGACTCTAATGTCGGTAATGAGAGCAAAATCAAGATGCATCAATGTGGCCTCGAACATGGTGAAATGGAAGGTGTTTGTGGTATCCCACCACCGCTCCGCTAGAGCTGTCAACCATACCCGGTCGTTACTCATCCTACCTGATAAGGGTATGAAATGAGCAAAATCGGATGCATCAATGTAAGCTCGGCTGGGAGCATGAAGGGTATCATACCACTCCAACACTTCTTCGGAGGCAGAGCCACCAAAGCCTCTGACGTAGTGACCAGCCTTAAAGAAGAGGACAAGCATAAAACATATAAAAAAGCAAATCAAGCAGGAAATATGCATCAAATAATTGAAAGCAATAAACCCTAGGTTCGTGTGTGAATGACGATCATTTGGTTCTCTCAAGCTCTAGATAAACTACGCACCCTAAGCCCTGGTTCGCCAGACAAATCTCCCAAGCCCTAGACAAACTAGGCAGCTTAAGCCCCGGTACACCAGGCAAATCTCTCAATCCCTAGCAAATTAGACACCCTAAGCCCTAGTAGGCTAGGCAAATCTTTCAAGCCCCAGACAAACTAGGCACCATAAGACCTGGTACGCCAGGCAAATCTCTCAAACCCTGCACGTCCTAGTAAAAAATAAGGAATCCTAAACCCTAGCACGTCAGGCAAATTCTCCTAACCCTAGGTTCGTATGTAAGAGATGATTATTTGATTTTTGCATGCCCTAAGAAAAGATTAGGGACCTTAAACTCTGGTGTGTTAGGAAAATTTCTATCATTTTATATTCTCTTAGTTTTTCTTTTTAAAAAAATCTTTTCTTTGATATTTGTGTTTTGTCCATTTTTCTTTAATTTTCTAGGATTTTCTAAAAATTTCTAGGATTTTTTAATTTTTTTTTCTCAATTTTTTAAAAATTTTACCCAATTTCTACGATTTTTTTAAAAAAATTTCTCAACCTTTTCAAGATTTTTAAAAAATTTATAGCATTTTCCAAAAAAGTTCTCTAATTGTTTAGGATTTTTTTAAAAAAATTCCGATTTTCTTTAAGTTTTCTTAAATTTTTAACATTTGTTTAAAAAATTTCCTAATTTTATAGGATTTTCTAAAAAAATTCATAATTTTTTAGGATTTTTTAAAAAATTTCCTTAAATTTCTAATATTTTATTTTCTCAAATTTCTTAAAAAATTTCTCAATTTTCTAAAAATTTCTAAAACTTCCCTTGATTTTCTAAAAATTTCAAAAAATTTGCCACCAATTTTTCTAAGACTTTTGAATAATTTCCTTTGATTTTTTAAGATTTTGAAAATTTTCTCTAAATTTTGAAAAAATACCCCTTGAAGTTTTTTTTTTTTTAAATTTACCTTAGATGTTAGGATTTTCAACAAAAATTTTTTTTAAATTTCTAGAATTTCTGAAAATTTCCCCCTTAGATTTTTATGTTTAATCCTAAAAACAAAAACAAAAATTTCCCTCTTTTTGGTTTTTATGTTCAGCCCTAAAAAAATATAATAAAATAAAAAAACCTTAGTTTTTATGTTTTTCCTAAAAATAAAAATTAAAAAAAATCAAGCCTGTTACTTTATATTTTTCGCTAAAATAATTGTCTCTTTTATTGTTTGCTCAAACCCTAATGTCCCTACTGTTTTAATTTCTACTGCATGGATCTCGAAAAGTCACACAATATTCATCATCATCAATATCATCATCATCAATATCATCATCATATAGGGGATCCTAAGCATGCGTCTATGTTGGAGTGATATCATAAAAACTTGCTTTGACATTGAAACAGTAAGGATGGAAAACTTACTGATGGGCACTAGCAAGACATATGTTGGTCCGGCTCCTGAAGAAGTACGTCAGCAGCAACGGAGTTCGTGGGAGGCTTGTAACGCCGCATCCCTCCCGGAAGGAAACAGTAGGGAACTGGAGCGTAGGTGTGCAGGTCGAAAGGTGCTGGGTGGCCCTCCCTAGCATCAGAATCCAAGAAGTCAACCATCGCGGCCTCAGCAGCAGCATCTGTAGCTGCCTGTGCCTCGACAGCCGCCCGTGCCTCCTCCTCAGCGACACAACGGGAAGCACGCTCCGCCTCGAACACGAGGGCGTCCATCGCAGCAGAAGGCCGCGTGGAGGTCATGCCTCCGAGAGTCACCATGGAAGAACACCCAGTAGCAGAAGAGCCTTGTCGTGCCCTCAAGTCATCATCCTGACCCGGACCCGCCATGAAAAGAAACGGGATCACAAACAATAGGGTGAACATCGTGTGAATGCTAAGAAGCGAAGGAAGCAACTGAGAGTTTGAGAGAGTTTTGGGAGAGCAAGGGAGTTAGAGAGAGAGGAGCATACATGAATGGCCCTCACCCACACACCTTGAGGACCTTATGCGCGCATAGAGGTGGTACCAGGTCACCATCTTCAGTATTGGCGACCGTTGGCTTTCCCAAGAGTTTCTTGGCGACCCCCAGTTTCAAAAGGTTTTTATCGTGGTGACCGCCATGTTGTAGGGATTTGGAAGTGGTGGCCGCCATGTCAAATGGGAAACGGCGCCACCTATCAACAGTCATGTCATCGGTTTTAGGATTTTTGGGGTTGTTTTAGGGTTTTTATTGTTTGTTTTATTTTATATGTCTATTTTATTATTGTTAGTTTTATTTCCTCTTTATTTGGTGTGTTATTTTATTTCCTTTTTGTGTGTGTTTTTTTCTGAAAATATTCTTGGATGTTTCTCAAAAAATAATTTAAGGAAATCTTGTGTGTTTAGAAATAATTTTGTATATTTTGAACAAGTAATTTGTTTTAACCCTTACCTTTTTTAGGTGTTTTCTTTTTTCGATAAATTTAATTTTAAGTCGTGACTTGGCTTTCAGTTATTTTTATCCCGCTTTTCATCCCAAATTTTTAGGTCTTAACTCAACCTATTAATTTGTGATTTTCTTTCGATAAATTTAATTTCAAGTTGTAACTTGACTTTTAGTTATTTTTATCCCGAGTTTTTAAATTTTAACTCGACCTATTAATTTGTGCTTTTCTTCTCAATAAATTTAGTTAAAGGTCGTAACTTGATTTTTAATTATTCTTACCTCACTTCCGATAAATCAAGTTAAAAGTCGTAACTTGATTTTTAATTATTTTTATCTCGCTTCCGATAAATCTAGTTAAAAGTCGTAACTTGACTTGTAATTATTTTTATCCCGCGCTTGTACCGAATTTTTAAGTCTTAACTCGACCTATTAATTCGTGGTCTCCCTTTCCGGTAAAATTAATTTTAAGCCGTAACTTGATTTTTAATTATTTGTATCCCGCTCTCATCTCGAAATTGTGAAGTCTTAACTCGACCGATCAATTGCCTTTCTGGTTAAGATAATTTCTTACATCTTAACTCAATCCTTTTAATTATCTTATCCCCAGCCAGGTCCTTTGATCTTGACTCGATCTTTGAGTTGTTTATTTGTACTCCTTTTAGGTCTTGATTCGATCTTTAGGATCTGCCTACATCATACCAGCCTCTGCATCGTGTTTTTTATCTTGCATCATTGCATTTTGTCCCGTGAACTATGTTTTGGTCTGATCCCTAGTAAAGGGGTACGTAGGCAGCTCGATAAAAAATTCGAGTATGACTAACATCATACGCATGCTTATATGATCGTGGCCTAAATTGACGGCTCAGTCAAATGGATGTTGTCTTCAGATCTTTGATATAACTTGCATCACGCATTGCTATACAAGTTATATCAAAGAGGGGCAACTGTAGATATCCCAATTTGACCCCGCCTAATCTTAAGTGAATTCGATGATGAAAACAATTGGAATGGTGCCTCAGTATGATCCTCTAGAAATGATCCAAGCTCGGTATTTGAACCAAATCATCAAAAACCTTCAAACCAATGTTGAACCACCAATAACTTGCTATGCAAGCTATTCCAATAAGGCGATCGCCATGTTCATTTTGGCGACCGCAAATAAAATCTCTTGGAAACCCTAGCCAAAAGTGGCGACCGCCGCCTCTAACATGGAGACCGCCAACTTGCATTATGGCGACCGCCAATAAAACCTTGTGGAACCTTTTCAAACCTGGCGACCACCAACTTGCATTGTGGCGACCGCCAATAGAACCTTGTGGAACATTTTCAAACATGGCAACCACCAACTCATAACCTGGCAATCGCCAACTCCAAATTGCCTGACGTGTCCCAAAACGTGTCTGCATCTCATTGATTGAAGAATTCTATAAATACCGTATCCCGGTGTACGTTTTTAGGACATATTTTAATAGAGAGGTTTAGTCAGAGAAGCTCTGCCAAGTCGCCGAGCAATCCGAGCCTCGACGCTGAAACTCTGCCGAAGTATCGAGAGCCGAACCTTCGACCGATACTGAAATCCCATCTTGGATCATTGCCCGAGAATCGAATTGCCATTCCCTAACTTGAGGATTCTTTAACAATCCAGGTACCTTGTTTAGATCTCCGGTCCTTCTAACTCCATTCCCTCTCTTTTGGGGTGACCGTGTTTAGTTCAATTTCGATTTACATATTTCTTCCGTCTATATAGTTAACTTTGTTTATTAGTTAGTTTGCCTCATGTAATTTAGTCACTTTAATTAATTTCTTAGTTTACGTATTCACACTAAACACATTGCTATTTCTCATTAATTCATCAATTAAGTACTAATACGTTTTGGCAATTACAACTTGTAATGTTGTTAATTGTTATTATCAATGCACTAACATTCATATGAATGTAGTTGTTAATACTACATTCACATATTTTAATAATTGTCTAGTTATTTATTCTTCATTTTTTTTATTTTCTTTTCATTCTCTTTTCTTAATGTTCGTTTTTTTTTCAAGCATTTTTTTTCCTTTTCTCTCCTCTTATTTCTAGCATTTATCTTCTTCTAATATTAGCTTAATGTGACATTTCTTTTAACATTAGCTTAATGTTCCTTTAATAAGCTTGTAATGTTTCATTTTCTTTTGTCCATTTCTTTTGTTTTTTATGTTGACCTTATTCGTTGTACTTATTTTATTCTTCTTTCATTTTGTTAAAACTACAAAAATCATAAAATACCTTTTAAGTTAAATTTCTTTTTTAAGTATAATTTTCTTCTCTTTTGTTTTCTTTTCTTTTTATTTCTTTTAAAATATAAAATATAAATATTTAGCTTTTCTCTTTAGTAGTATTTTCTAACATTTTCATCTTAACATAATTTTCTTTAATAAATCTTTTTTTTATTTTCTTTTCTTTTAAATCTTTAAGTTCTCTTTTTTCATAACACTTTTATTTTAAGTTTTTTTGTTAGTAAACTCTTTTTTTTAATAAAGAATTTTTTTGCATCTTTTATTTTACATATAGTACTAAATATTCATCATATTAATATTTCTCTAAATATATGTTTGTGTATGTTTTAGTTACTTTTTTTAAATGCATGTTTAGAGTAGTTTAGGTCATCATGTTAGCAAATCATGTTTAGATAATTTTAGTAATTTTTAGCATGTTTTTGTTCTTTTACTTAAATCATGGTAGCTTAGGTTGTTTTAATAATATTGCATGCGGGTGTGCTCCATGTATCCTTTAATTAGAAATTGCATGCCGTAACATTTAGAATTTTTCTTTTGATATTTATTTTATTTGGCTTCTATATACCTATTTTGTGTATTTTTCGTATTTGATTTTGAATATTCTCTCTTTGCCTCAACTTTTTTTATTTGCATCCATTTGAGAAACTTTATTAAAAAACCAATGATAATTAGTAGAGGCCAACCTTACGGTTAGGCGAGCGGGATGCCTAACACCTTTTTCGATTCGTACTTTAGCCCCCAAACCCTTTTTCTCTAGTTAAACGTTTTAAAAATCAGTAGCCATATTTGTTTTTCTTTGTTTTTCTCAAAAACTAAATGGTGACTCTATTTTCAACAAAAAAGAATTTTTAAAATTTAGCTTTCAAGGTGTTAAAATATTTTCAAACATATTTGAATTCTATTATTTTTTAACATTTTCAAAAAAATCCCCAAAATTTCAGCACCACACCGAGGCTCTTTTGTCAAATGAAAAGATGGAAAGGGATACTAAATTTGATGCAAAATATGTGCTTGAGGCTAAGTTTGAGTCAAGCAGGGGAAAGAGTAGATCTAGTTAGCAGAGTTTCAACAGTGATAGATCTTGGTCCAAGTTTCGTGCAAGGAAAGACTTGGAGTGCTTCTATTACCACAAAACTGGTCATTACAAAAACCAGTGCCAAGAATTAAATTAGTACTTGGAGAAAAAGAAGAAAGGAAAAGCGCTTGCAGAGACTGTCAGTTTTGCAGAAGAATCATCAGATGGTGAGGCAAACGATGAATTACTTTTAGTTTCCTCAAATTTTATGTTTCTATCAAAGTCATGGATACTAAATTCAGTATACTCATACCACATGTGTCCAACAAGAGAATGATTTGACTCGTATAAGCCTTGCAACGAGTGTACAATTCTAGTGGGGAATAATGCAGCCTGCATAGCCACTGGAATTGGTACAATTGATATTAGAATGTTTGATGGGATTATAAGAGTTTTAGGCAATGTCAGACATATTTCAGGGTTAGAGAAAAGTGTAATTTCTTTAGGAACATTAGACTCTTTGGGTTGCAGGTTCATAACAAATGGTGGAGCGATGCAGATTAGCAGAGGTGCTATAGTTAGCATGAAATGATATAAAATTGAGAATTTTAACAGATTGGTAGGAGACGCAATGGTAGGTAGAGTTACCACTACCACACCAGCAGGGTCCAACAAGAATGGCACGAGAGTCAAACATCTGCGACTTGGTCAGATTGACAAGCAGAGTATGTCAGAAATTTAGATGAAAAAAGTAGCATATGAGATGGAGCTCGATCAGCTAAACTCACCTAAACAATTGGGTGATGGTGGTTCAAGTCAAGAGCAGCAAGAAATCAGTGGAGAACCTTTAGCCTACAGGAAGGCTATAGGAAACTCAAGTAGAGCTTAGCGGCAAGTGGGAGTGTTAAAGAAGGTGGAGTCACAACAGAAGTCTAAGACTTTGGAGTTTGGCAAACTATCCAATAACAAGAGGACGGTTGATTGCAAGAGGATCAAGTTCAAGTGCGGCTTGAATTTGGTCCAGATTTATTCAGCTTGAAGATCAAAGAGGGTGGAGTGCCCATACCTGAGAAAATGGTGCAGGTTGTGTAGCGCCCCGACTCCGACATAATATAATCCAAATTTTTTTTTGAAAATCATGCCTTTAAACAATCCATTTATATCCAAAGCTCTTTTAGGAACAACTTGTTTTTAAACATTTATCAACAGAAACACCCAGCGGACCACGCTCGAGCAGACTCCTTACTGTTCGAGCGGTCAGATACCCGAGACATCATTTCCAAAAAAATGTGAAAATTCTTCTGAGGCTGAGAATAACAACAATTTCTTCTCCTTCTTGAGTTATGAATTTAGACATGTAAAACAAAATCATAAATATTCATAAAAGATTAAAACATCCATCCTTCCATGAAAAATTAAGATTCAAACTTCATTAACAAAATCCTCATAGAAGGGAGTTAAAGTGTTCACCCAATAAACAATAAACGTCCTCGTATGCATGCATAACATGAATATATAGTCCTAAGGCCTGACAATACTGGTATCCTAACCCTCAATTACAATATCCCGAATAAATAAAAATTACATCTTTACAATTCTATTTTTCAAAAATAATTATCCAAAAGAAATATAACTCTACACATAACGCCACGGGTCCAACGACCGTCACCTCAGCCTGAAATCTTCTTCCCGCTATCACCTGAAATATTGTTAAACAGCATGAGTCGAAGCTCGTAGGAACAAGACTATTGCCGAATACATGCATGATATGTGAAGATGGTTATGCAAAGTGCACACATACGTTTGATCAAAACATCTTGTTTGTTTCCAAATAAATTCTCATTGCATAACCGAGTTTTATATGAAAATGATTATTATTCCATACTTCTTAGTTCCCATGAAATCATTCAATTTACCATTTTTAATTAACCAAATACTTTTTACCTCTTTTTATCAACCCAGCATGTTTTCACATTTCACGATCTTCACCATCTTTTCAATCAAGGCTTTACTAACCCCATTCCTTTATCCTCTCCCATTAACCCAATACATTTTATCGTTTTATTTCATTTCCAAGTGAAGGTTTTGCTAACCCGATTATTTACAACACACACAAACACACACACTTTGTTGGCACTTTTCATATTTTATCAATTCATTATTCCAAACATAAGCACCGACGTCGGACGAGCATATAGACCCACGTAGCGTTACACTCAACCTGGCCACACAGGCCCCATGAAGTAACGGAACGTTCTATACCCCGACACGACTAACATCATTTCCCAGTTGCTAGCCGCAGGGCAGAAAACCCAATCTACGCAGTTTTTTGGACTTTCATCAAGGAGCAACTCGTGCCCAACCTTAAACGATCCCTTGGATCAAGAAACTAGTCCTTTTTGACATATCATAATACAAAACACACATGTAAGTCCAATCCAAATAGTTTCTCTCACCAAACCTATATAATATACACGCGAGTCCAACCCTAAAGGTTCCTCTCGCTAAACCCAAATCACATACATATTTTCATTATTCACGTTTTTCATTGTTTTAGGGCTCATCCAAATTAATTGTTCATGTAGTCCGAAATTCACAAATTCTTCGATTTTATCTAATAAAACCCACAATTTATGCTTGACATCAACATATGCCACATAGATTTATGAAAAAGGTTTGCAATAGGTTATAATAACTTCGAATTTAACCATTAATTAGGTCAATTTCATCATATCACTTCTTTAAACCCAAAACCCCCCAATTTTCATAGTTTTAACCCAAAACTCAAATCCTAATTTCTCATTTCTCAATCCAAACTCAATAAATAGCATTGTCAAGATGAGAACATGTTAAACCCCTCATAAATCCAAGATTAAATCCCTATTATCACCAAACCTCAATTTAGAGCCTTAAAAATACAAATCTCATGCTTTTATGTTCACAAATTTGAAAATACAACCCATATCACAAAGATATTTAAAGAAAGTCTTAGATCCTACCTTAGGAATGCTAGACCCACAAGAGAAAGTCTCAAACGAGCTCTATCCACGAGAATCTCCAACCGCACGATGAGAAAAGCATCTCCAACTCCAAGATCAGGCTTCCAACGCTTGAGCCACCAAGAGGAAGCCAAGAAAACTCACTAGGCGGAGCCAAAAAAGCCTCTAACTCAAACCCTAGCCTCACATGTGCTCTAGAGAGAGAGAGATAAGGGAAAAGAATGGGAAGAAAATGAGCCTCGCACGATATTTAAATAATCTATTCCGCAATAGTCAGCTCGAGCGGACCCCCACTGCTCGAGTGGTCTCACCCCAGAAACTCTAGGCCACCAACCCGCTCGAGCGAACTCCTCACCGCTCGAGCGGTTAGCGCTGGGAGACAAACTAAACAGAAGCTGCCAAAACTGAGTCCAAGCATAAGCCAAATGCCTTACAACGACGTTCTCCTACATAAATCCACCTTCAACCATCATTAACGAGCACATAAAAAACCCAAAAATTGATTCTCACGCACGATTTGCACTCTCAAACATCTCCACTTGACATAACACATTCGTTTTCATTAAATTTTCAAAAATAACAAGGGTTCGGGTCAGTACAACCTCCCCCACTTAAGAAATTTCGTTCTAGAAATTTAACACTAGAACTGGAGTCAACCGACTTGTCGTCGATAGCCAACAACATCCATGTCACTTGTCCTCACACAAACGGTCTTACTAACACAAGGTTACCCCAACGTTATCGAACCGAAATCCAACTCATGTCAACGAGGCACTAAAACGCAACCCACCCCAGACGTGACCAACCCAACGATTATGCGTACAGCACAAAATTAATCTACAATCCGAATTGGTTTCAATACATTCCACACTTGTTTGTAACGGCTGCAATCTTGTTCGAACTGCCACAAACTAGCTCATTTTCATATCAAATACACAGATATGATTATTCTCATAAGAACCAACACACGTCACCAGACTTTGACATTATACATACTTATATTTGTTCAAGCCTTTGCGGTCGACTACTGATTACAAAACTCGATGCCACATCATCCTTTCACATATCTCTGGAATACTATCACTTATGCTGATGAGATGCTCATACTTGAGCAGAAACAATGAACACTCAGTTTCAGATAAAGGAATTCACGTAGGTCATCGAAAACTTCCAACGAACACATGTAAAATGTCTAGTGTAAATCTCCATTCCTTGTCAATCCTCAATCGCTTCCTTACCCACAAACCACTACTTCTTATGTCATAAAAACACTAGGTGTCACATCGTTGTCGTGTCCAAGGTTCCAAACAATAGAGGTTATCACCCCAGCATCATAACTATTCAGATCCATACGGTCACATGAACTCTCACTAAGTCACTTGGGCCATTAGCACAATACAGGCACAACCTCACACTTGCACACTCTTTTCTACACAAATCTAGCCACGTCTTACACCACAACATCGTGCACATCCGTAAGATCACATTTCACCATTAAACCAATAACTCTCAGTCAATTTTTCACCCCTAATCGATTACAATGAATCCCATTCAACATTTATTTTTACTCATAATGCGTATATCAGTCCTTCAAATTCAGGACGTTCCGTACTTAATCAGTTGTTAAATTCCAGACAGTTACTAATTACACTATTAGTCAATACTCGCATGTTTGCTCACATCCTGTTTTCATATCCACATCACACGTATAACAATCCTCTATCTGATGGTACCAACACGTGATTCTCTGATCACTCAACCTATTCATACTTTTCCCATCATGTAACCAATCAAGACCCGCTTCTTGTTTTGAACAATTTCATCATATATATAACTCCTTAGGACATTTTATCCACCCAAAGCTTTCCACGAAAGAACCACGACATTCAATTCGCATACCATTTTCTTACTCTTCTAGCACCCGTGCTCATACACTTACTTCTTCAACATATCGACACCAAGTTATCACACCACACCGCCTAAGCTAATGGGATCACAATCTTTCTCAGCTTCTCATCAATCGAACCTAAGCATCCTTATAAGAAAATTCTTCATCTATATAAATAAGATCGTTTAGTTCTGAATCTGATAAACATGTTAGCTCAACCAGGTCACATTGATGAGGGCTTTTCAATACCAAATTTCTTGTGACTCACACCTTTATCACATTTTCTTGATACTCTCACTCTATTCTTTATAGCTTGTCTCCTTACCTCGAATGGGCACGCTACCGTCAATTCTGAGCAAACCGAGCAACTCCCACATCAAGATAACACAAACTGAAACTCATGACGGACTACCGAGGCCAAACCAGGCGAATCAACATGGTCGCAAGGATTCAGCAAAAATATTACTAGTTACCAATAAGAACCAAGGATATTAACATTCTCGCCCAAACCAAAACACCCATTATATACATCTGCCGAGCAATCTTCACCTAACCTCTACACACAAAAGTTCTAGACCTCAACACTAATTCTTCTACTAGAGTGATGGACAAGCGCTCCAAGTCTACCAACGCAATATCTTGAAGGACACAACTCGAAGACTTATACTCATAAAGTAGAACAAACAACTCTTCACCCGAAAACAACGGGGAATCAAACCACCATCATACAAATGTCGTCGACCCGGATCACAACAATCATACCACTCGTCCCACTCAGTTCTCAAGTTCAAACCTCATTCATACTCTCCGACTACCCTTAATTTCCTTACCTTTTAGTGACACGTCTCACACGTCTCTAAGGCCTTCACCGGGTATCCAGAAAGACATAACACCTTCCATTCACATTATCCAAAGGCTTCTTCTTACAAGATTGTGCTATACTAACATGACTCCCAAAAAGTAAACAACAATCATATTATAGTCTCAAGCTGACATAACATGCACACCCACGAAAGAAAGCATAAAGTACTCAGTCGAAGATGACCAAAACTAAAACCTTTCACCCAGAGTTACCCATAACTCCTTATGAATATACGAACATCACCCATACTTCTACAATCCGTGCATAAAAATGATTACTTACTCCTTTAGATCCACGACTTTTGCCCCTAGCTCCAGACCACTCAAACTATTACGGTACACCGTTGAATTCCACCACTCCACATTTCACTTCTAAGGGAAAGGCAACATAACCATCTTTGTACTATATATTCAATCATAAATAACTTTCACTTCTTCAAAGAGCATCACATTCAAGACATATCAACTAAGCGACTAGATCAATCACACCATTAACACCTACCACGGGCTCTCAGATTTCATGCACTTAGCACTTGTAGAGGAGAAACACTAAAGCGATTGCATCGTCTCGTGAAAGTTCTGAAACTACTCACACTGTAGCTTCATCCAGGCACACAGCTATCTAAACATGAAAACGACTACCCACAATCGAAATCAAACAAATCTCACCTCCCAATTCTAGGTCAAACGGTACCACCATCCCTAGGCTTTATACTAGGTCACGAACCACCAACATCGTCCTCTCAAGGGATCTCTCCCCACTGGCATGTCATCTTAAGAAAATCGAGTCAACTATACTAACAACATCCATCTCAAGCTCTACCAGCCTCACATACTTACACTTACCAAGCATCTCGCACTACATATAGTTTCCCAATCATGAGAATAATAATTCAAGCCACAAACTTCTACTCCGTTAAACCTCCTAAATAACCTTAAACTATTGCACATTAAATCACAAACGTCTCCGACATACATCTCATTATTTGTACATGCATATCACTCGATAACCAACCCATCGACAACATCTCCAACCCACATATTCATCCCTCATACAATTTCCAACTTCTACTAAGGAACACAGCTTGGCACCACGCCACGAGATAAACACAAGGATCATCACATAGACCATCAAATCACAAGTACCACTGTGGTCACCAACAACACCCCATAGGGGAAGGAACATTCTCAAACACTGTTCAAACTCAGACTTTCTAATCCACCTTAGGCTTGTGAATATTACGTTCCTATTCACTATGCTCCTGTTCATACCCAACCTCGGGATACACGGCTCATGACGTACATAATCCTCAACGCACCCAACCCCCCCATATCCAATCGCAATAAACAACCCCCAAGAGGTTTCAAACACCTTACCATACCTACTCGTCAGATTACTAATAACATAACACACAACGGATAACTAACTATGATCACCCCCAACCCACATGAGTACAACACACTCCAAACAATCAATGCTCATCTCATGAGCTTACACCCACCACAATCACTAATCACCGGTTTACACATCCACAACCTGTACCATAGTCTTGACCACAACTTGTCATAGCCCTTCAAGGACAACTGCTACCACAAGGATATCACAACACCTAACCAGGTTCAACTCAACTTAACCTTCTAAAGCTACATACTACTCAACACCTACTCATATCACATCAACACATAATCACATATCCACATACCGAGGAGAATCTCTAGGAGTGACACATCAATCCGAGTAACTCGTTAGGATTTCCCGCTAGAATGGACATCAGCCAAACACCTTTCAAACATGAACCCCCAACTAGTCAACCGGACGTCCAAGGGCCAGACATATCATCTCAAAGGTCCAACCTCTATACACAAACATCACGTAGCATGCAAATGTCAAATATCCCAATGAAATTTTATGTTAGCACACCAATACACAAATGTTACACATCAATGCAAGCTCTTACGTAATGGATTAACTATTTCCACAGTTCCTAAGTATTTTAACCTACAGCTCTGATACCAATTTGTAGCGCCCCGATTTCGACATAATATAATCCAAACATACTTTTGAAAACCATGCCTTTAAATAGTTCATTTATATCTAAAGCTCTTTTAGGAACAACTTGTCTTTAAACATTTATCAACAAAAACACCCAGCGGACCCCACTCAAGCGGACTCCTTACTGTTCAAGCAGTTAGGTACCCGAGACCTCATTTTCAAAAACTGTGAAAATTCTTCTAAGGCTGAGAATAACAACTATTTCTTCTCCCTCTTGAGTTATGAATTCAAACATGTAAAACAAAATCATAAATATTCATAAAAGATTAAAACATCCATCCTTCCACGAAAAACTGAGATTCAAACTTCGTTAACAAAATTCTCATAGAAGAGAGTTAAAGTGTTCACCCAATAAACAATAAACGTCCTCGCATGCATGCACAACATGAATATATAGCCTTAAGGCCTTACAATACGAGTATCTTAACCTTCAATTACAATATCCCGAATACATAACAATTAAATCTTTACAATTCCATTTCTCAAAACCAATTATCCAAAAGAAATATGACTCTACACAATGCCACGGGTCCAACGACCGTCACCTCAGCTCGGAATCTTCTTCCCGCTATCACCTGAAATGTTGTTAAACAACATATGTCAAAACTCATAGGAACAAGACTAACGTCGAATACATGCATGATATGTGAAGATGGTTATGTAAAGTGCACACATATGTTTGATCAATACATCTTGTTTGTTCCCAAATAAATTTCCATTACATAACCGAGTTTATATGAAAATAATTATTGTTCCATACTTCTTAGTTCTCATGAAATCATTCAATTTATCATTCTTAACTAACCAAATACGTTTTATCTCTTTTTATCAACCCAACATGTTTTCACATTTCACGATCTTTTCCATCTTTTCAATCAAGGCTTTACTAACCCTATTCCTTTATCCTCTCCTATTAACCCAATTCATTTTACCATTTTATTTCATTTTCAAGTGAAGGTTTTGCCAACCCAATTATTTACAACACACACACACCAACACACACCAGCACACACTTTGTTGGCACTTTTCATATTTTACCAATTCATGGTTCAAAACATAGACACCGGCGTCGGACAAGCGTATAGACCCACGTAGCGTTACACTCAACCCCGCTACATAGGCCCCATGAAGTAACGAAACGTTCTATACCTCGACACGACTAACGTCATTTCCCAGTTGCTAGCTGACAGGCAGATAACCTAATTTGCGTAGTTTTTCAGACTTTCACCGAGGAGTAACTCGTGCCCAACCTTAAACGATCCCTTGGATCCAAAAACTAGTCCTTTTCGACATATCATAATACAACACACACATGTGAGTCCAACCCAAATAGTTTCTCTCACCAAACCTATATCATATATACGCGAGTCCAACCCTAAGGGTTCCTCTTGCCTAACCCATATCACACACACAATTCCATTATTCACGTATTTCATTATTTTAGGGCTCAACCCCAAATTAACCATTCATGTAGTCCCAAATTCACAAATTCTTCAGTTTTATCCAATAAAATTCACAATTTATGCTTAAGATCAACATGTGCCACATAGATTTACGAAAATGGTTTGCAATAGGTTATAATAACTCCAAATTTAACCATTAATTAGGTCAATTTCATCTGATCACTTCTTTAGACCCAAAACCTCCAATCTTCATGGTTTTAACCCAAAACTCAAACTCTAATTTCTCATTTCTCAATCCAAACTCAATAAATAACATTGTCAAGATGAGAATATGTTAAACCCCTCATAAATCCAAGCTTAAACCCTCATTATCACCAAACTTCAATTTAAAGCCTTAAAAATACAAATCTCATGCTTTTATGTTTACAAATTTGAAAATACAACCCATATCACAATGATATTCAAAAAAAGTCTTAGATCTTACCGTAGAGATGCTAGATCCACAAGAGAAATCCTCAAACGAGCTCTATCCACGAGAATCTCCAACCGCATGGTGAGAAAAGTATCTCCAATGCCAAGATCGGGCCTCCAACGCTTGAGCCACCGAGAGGAAGCCAAAAAAACTCACTAGGAGGAGCCAAACAAGCCTCCAACTCAAACCCTAGCCTCACATGTGCTCTAGAGAGAGAGGGGAAAAGATTTGGAAGAAAAAGAGCCTCGCACGATATTTAAAGAATCTATTTTGTGACAGTCCACTTGAGCGGATCCCCACCGCTCGAGCGGTCTCACCCTAGAAACTCTCGGCCACCAGTTTGCTCGAGTAGGCTCTCCAAAATTGCTGTGAGACAAACTGAACAGAAGCTGCCAAAACTGAGTCCAAGCGTAAGCCAAACGCCTTACAACGACATTCTCCTACATAAATCCACCTTCAACCATCATTAACGAGCACATAAAAAACCCAAAAATTGATTCTCATGCACGATTTGCACTCTCAAACATCTCTACTGGACATAACACATTTGTTTTCATTAAATTTTTGAAAATAACAAGGGTCCGGGTAATTACAGGTCGAGGCATTGCTGACAGTTCTTCAAGATGACTGAGAGATTTGAGCCAAAGTGGGGATTATTGGGATTGACTCGAATCTGACTCTAGTTGAACAAGTTTGCGAGTATCAAATTTGAAAATTCTTATTCATTCAGTTGATATTGAGGGATAAGGAAACTAAAAGATATTGAGTTTCCTAAATCACATGGGAATCATGAGAATCACGTTTGTGATCTTTTGGGCAACCAATTTATTGAGTTAGATTTTGATTGAAATTCTTGGTAATCACGCTAGTGACCTTTTGGTGACACATGTTTTGGAATATCATTCTGGTGGTTAATGTTTTCTCTATATTATATTAAGGGCTATATTGCTTAAACCCTATATAGAACATATCAGTTGTAAGTCTTCAAAATATTCATAGAGACTTAGGTTAGAAGTTAGAGACAGTATAGAAACGCAAAGATATTCTCAAGTTGAGGCCATATTTATATATTATGAGTGATAATGTGAGACATGTATTTTATATTTACAAATAGTGAATTATTTCTTCTCTCCCATAAAGGTAAACAGTTAACCGAACCACATGCATTCTTGTATTCTTGGTTGTTCTTGTTCTGTTATTTTGTTATCGTGGATTGAAGCCTACGTGGGATCTATTTAATTAGCCAAATCAATTGGTCTTATATATATAATTTTTTTGAAAATTTGTGTCTAAAAATTTCAACACTTTGTACAAAAAAAACCAACCACAAATTATACGAGCAGTGCATCTCAGCTGAGCTATTCTTTGCATATGTAATTGATCTATAATATTTTGAGGATTTCACATATAATATATGACTAAGATATATTTTTTATGTTGAGTCTGTGGTTAGTTGATCGATATGTGATATTACTATAAAGTTTTTATACGACAAGTTTTAGATTATTTCCTTGGTGGGCATTATGGTGTGCCATTCGATTTGAACATTTTATTTTATAATAATTGCTGAATTTATTATTTAGAAAAACACAAAATTAATATCAAATATGAGTATTATGTGATCGGATTACATTTGTTTGATTATTATTATTTGCAAAATTATACTTATTATTTAATTTTTAAATTTTATCTAATTATGCGATTATCGATAACTGATCAATTTAATTTTTTGTATAAATAATTTACTCAAGTATTGCTAAAAAATAAACACTTAATATTATAACAAACATGTCAAAAAATAAAGCACCATAGGGTACATTTCCAACCCCGCATGTCATAAAATTCTACTAGTCTATAATGCACATAGAGATTCCAACCATGCAACTTAGCTCTCTATTTAAAGGCTTCTCCATTTCTTCCTTATAGTATCAAGGGTGGATCCATTTTGATTATTCAAACTGCTCATATTATGAAATTTACCAAAAAGACCATTCATAAAGAAAACTTAAATTGATCGGAGATTGAGAAGTAAACGATGTGATCACATTAATTCAAGAAAAATTGTATAGTATACTCTCAAAATCACACTTCCATTCATTTTGAGGATAAATGTCTTTTAACTATGTAGTTATCGCTATCTGTTTAACTTGATTTTTTCTATTGTGATACTATCAGTAATTAAGTTCTATAATATGAATGGCTCGTATCAACAAATAAATCACCATAGAACGATAAAATAGAAACATCAATCTCTCCATTTTCTTAAGAAATGGAGACAACTTGAATCATTGTACGATGTATTGCAATTCAACTAATAACCACTAGTATAGAGATAGAGAAAAACAAAGAGAAGAAAATGACACATTTCTCCCTTCTAGAACCAAAATTCTCATTTTTATTCTTACATTTATCAGTATCTAGACATGTGTTGATTGAACATATATAAGAGAACAATTACAAGGCATTTAAATACAAGAATTATATGAAATTTTCACAATATCAAAGTTTGAAGCACAATGGCTAGTTTATTGTTTGAACCCTCTTTAGTCTCCAACGGTCAGCTTTTTATTGTTTGAACTGAGAATCATTCTTTACGTTCTTCGTGTAGCAATTGCTTTGATCATTAATCGAGGAAGAGAAGAGACTTCTTTAGTAAACAATGGGAGGAGGTGGAGGAGAGCTATAGTAATAAGGAGGTGGAGGAGATGGCGAGGGTGGTGGCGGTGACTTGTAATAGTAGGGTGGAGGTGGTGATGGAGAAGGAGGAGGTGGAGACTTGTAGTAGTAAGGTGGTGGGGGTGACGGTGAAGGAGGAGGTGGTGACTTGTAGTAGTAAGGAGGAGGTGGTGAAGGAGATGGGGGTGGTGGTGATTTGTAGTAATATGGGGGAGGTGGTGATGGTGATGGTGGAGGCGGGGACTTGTAAACATAAGGAGGTGGTGGGGATGGTGATGGTGGGGGTGGCGACTTGTAGACGTATGGAGGTGGGGGCGAAGGAGATGGAGGTGGTGGAGATTTGTAGACGTATGGAGGAGGCGGTGATGGGGAAGGTGGAGGTGGTGATTTGTAATAGTAAGGAGGAGGGGGTGATGGAGAGGGTGGGGGTGGTGACTTATAATAGTAAGGAGGAGGAGGTGATGGGGATGGTGGGGGTGGTGACTTATATACATATGGTGGAGGAGGTGATGGAGATGGTGGGGGTGGAGATTTGTAGACGTATGGTGGTGGCGGTGATGGTGAAGGTGGAGGTGGTGATTTGTAGTAGTAAGGTGGTGGAGGTGAAGGAGATGGTGGTGGTGGGGATTTGTAGATGTATGGTGGTGGTGGTGATGGGGAAGGTGGAGGTGGAGAGTTGTATACATATGGAGGAGGAGGTGATGGAGATGGAGGAGGTGGAGATTTGTA
This sequence comes from Heliamphora exappendiculata, assembly GCA_034768845.1. NCBI lineage: Eukaryota > Viridiplantae > Streptophyta > Magnoliopsida > Ericales > Sarraceniaceae > Heliamphora > Heliamphora exappendiculata. The sequence goes on from JAOTRH010221524.1 coordinate 72,297, forward strand.
AATGTAAGGGGGTGGCGGTGATGGAGAAGGTGGTGGTGGAGATTTGTAGACATATGGAGGTGGTGGTGATGGAGATGGTGGGGGTGGTGACTTGTACACATAAGGAGGTGGTGGTGATAGTGAAGGTGGGGGTGGAGATTTGTAGACGTATGGAGGCGGTGGCTATTACGGAGACATATTGTTACATCACATAATATTTCAAATTTAATCAGTAGTTTTTTTGTGTGCTTAATTAGTCCTATTTGGCATCTTTAAAAAGCTAATTTTAAAATAATAAAAAAATAATTTTAAAGCTATATATATATATATAGTGTTTGGTATCTCTAAAAATGTTATTAAAATTTCTTATTTTTAAAAAAATAAATACTATATTTAAAAACAAAAGATAACAACATGTTAGACATTTTTACAAAAGGTAAAAAGAAAAAAAAAACTATTCTAAATAAATTATTTTAAATAATTTAACTTTTTTTAACAAAAAGAAAACTAAACTCTTTTAAAATTTAAAATTTTAAAACAGCCAAAACATGGTCTTAGTTGCGTAGGGTGATAGTAGTCTAACTCTAGTGGAATTGCGTCGAGAAGACTAGTTGGAGTGCACATTGATGATGAATACAAAGAGACTTGTTCCAAGTGTTTTGCAAAAATGTCATAATCAAATTAATCACTTCATCATAAAATCTAATTTACTTAGTTTGTATTTGGACTAATATTTTTTTATATATATTTTTTTGTTTTTAGTAATTTTTTTAGCACTAGTCTAAATGAATATATTTTTAAAATTTTTCTCGTCATGAGAAAATAGAAAATTAAATTTTTTTGATTAAAATCTAAAAAAATTTCATATAAGATGAAAAAAACTAACTTAACAAGTTTTTTGGCCTTTTCTTTCTTAATTTTCTCGTTTTTAGTGAATTTATTTTTTTAAAATTGACCATAACAGATATACTTTTTACTATTCTCTTATTACAAGAAATTAAAAAAATAAAAAAATTTAAACTAAAATACAAAAAAAAATTTATAAAAAATAAAAAACGCTAAAAAAAAAAGTCACAATGCTTTTTAATCCAATTTTAATCCAAATATAAGCTTAGTTAATTCCAAACTTTGGTTCATTAAACTCACCTTTGCATTAACTCTCTCCAAAAGCTCATCTGAAGCCTAGGTGGTACGCATCCTATAAAACTTGTCCCAATCATTAATAGAAAGATAACAACTCCGAGACACGGAACAAATTCACTTAGATTACTATAATTGGAAACTACAAGTTTGTTCAGACTCGAAAAGTCATTTGCTTATCAGGGTGGAGACAAAACAGGAAAGATCGGGAAAGCGACATGGCCGGGGATGGGAACATATCAGAAATAATTAATAAATTATAAAAGTAATGATATTAATAAGAGTTAGATATAATATGGTAAAAATAATAATAATTGAAGAATAATTATAATTAAAATGATGAAAGACAAAAAATTGAGAATAAATGAAATATAAATATAATATTTTTATTTTTTAATAGCATTATATTTAGAAAAACTAAATTTTATATATGTAATAATAAATAAAAAAAGCATTTACTTTATATAATTGGGAATAAAATCGGAAAATTTTGAGCAAGAAAACAAATACCGTTCCGTCCCACTTCTTGTGGGGGTTGTAAGAGCGGGGTGAGCAGGGAAAATTATAGATACAAGTATTAATTATTTTGACTTTCAAGTCTCATTACACACCTAGGTTAGGTACCATCCTAATATCAATTTAGAAGAAAATTTATTTTTATTTATAAAAAATAAAAACAAATTAATTTTAACTTTATTAAATTTTCTGCTCGAGTCCAACCCATAATACCAAGTTAAAATAATAAAAACTATTTTATCACTACAGAGCTCAAAATAATAGATGGACGTTTTCTAAATTTATTAATAGTTTATAGAATATTATTTCATTTATCGATTACCAACTAATTTTATTTAAAGAATAAAGTCGAAGTTAATCAAATCTTACATTCTATCAATTACATTATAAAAAATGTTGAATAAATCAATTATGTTATTCTTTTAAAATTATATGCTTAGATAAGCTTAATTGACTATTTTTTTAATTAAAAATAGGAGAATGATAACATTTATTTTATGAGGGTGAATTTAATTTGTTCAATTTTAATGTGAATTTTTACCGAGAAATTATACTTTAAAAGTTCGCTTAGGACCGTAAATAACTCAACCGTTGTTCGAATCTTTCACCTTTTCTTGTCATGCATTGGAGTTGGGATCCCTGCTGTGACTTACTCAAAGCAGGAGGTGTTATGTTAGTGATGTTAAAGTCATTTTATTCGTGATTCTAAAATTTAATTAAAATTATTTATTATATTTAACTCATTGAGTAGGTAATTATTGCAAAAATTCAGATCGACATCATTATTTATCTAATCAGAGTGTGTTTATTTTTTAAAAAATAAATTAGCATATAATATTTTGAGAATAACCTGTCAAACAAATATATCTGCATAACATAGTTAATAATTTTTGATTGATTTGATTTTTTTTTTTATTTTTTACAAAAATTACTTACTTGATAAATTCAATATAATAAACAATTCCGATTAAATTTTAAAATTCTAAATAAACGATTTTGAGCTCTCATAACACTTTCTACTGTGAACTCATAGCAGAACCCCGCACTATTCTGCCGCCCTCATTCCACCTTCTCTCCCTAATCAAGCGTATACTATATATATATATATATATGTTCTTAATCAAAATTATGTTTAAGGCTAAAATGGTTGTGTATTTAAATATTTAAATTCATGTTATGCCAATTGGCTGTAAACAAATGGGGAACGAGGAAAGCATGGTACTTTACAGTACGGTCCCGAATATTTTTTTTATGATTAAATTCGTTTATTATATAGAGTTTGTCGATCTTGTTATTTTTTTAAAAATTTAGGTTGATTCCATACCGGTAGCTAAGTGATTGAATAACATTTGTTTAACAATTTTTTTTTTAAATTATAATTTTTATTTATTTATTTATAAATCAACATTATACGATCATTTAGCTATAAGTATCAGATCAACTTAAATATTTTATATGAATAATAAATTTGACGAATTATACATAGTATATACGGATCAAATCATAAAACATAATCGAAAAGACACTGTACTTAAAAGCACAACACATCAAAAACCACTCCTTCCCTTAGTTGAAACAAATGCCAATGATTAATTTTTAGGAATAACAATGGAGCGGAATTGTGACAGAAATGTGATTCTCATTCTTACTCTATATATTATTAGAGCGGTAGCGGTTTAGGAAAAATCAAAGAATTTATGGGATCGTGATGGGGTTGAGACTATAACCAGAGGTATTTATCAATTTTAAGAAATGATGATATTGAGAAAAATAAGACGGTAAATGACTAAAAAAATGAAAAAGTGTAAGTGAAATATAAAATATAAGTGTAATGTTTGTGTTTTTGTCTTCTTATATTGTCAATAAAATTCTAAATATATTTATATATAAAATACATTAAATTTATTTAGTCATTGGCGGGTCTAATGGGACAAAAAATCAAAAATATCATCCCATCCCTATTTTTTATTAGGGGCAAAAAGAAATAGTGTGAAATAGGACAGAAGTTATGGGAGCAGGAGAAATTATCATTTAGACACATAACAATATTGTTGTGGATTTATTTGATTTATGATTTCTATTAAATTTAACTTTCAAGTCATCTTGTCAAATAATGCACACAATCCATAGAAGAAACAACGAACAATGATCAAACAATCACATAAGAGAAGAGACACAGTATTTACGTGGTCCGACAATGAGTGTTTACGTCAATAGGCTCACACTTTTACTATATATCAATAGAGAATATAGTACAATAATTTTGTGACGCAAGAGAAGAAGAACGAACACACGAACAATTAAAATCTCATAGGCTGCGCAAAATTTTAGCAGTCTTATAAAACACTGTTCTTGCAATATTGCTTGATCGGTCATAAGCACCTCTCGGTTTTTTATGCAAACTGCAGAGACTGCTACAAGTCAATACAGACCATTCGATCGATTTTAATACCGCTCGATCTCTCTGTATTCCAATTTGAGGAATTTCTTAACCTCTAACAAATATTTGATTGATTTATTATTTACGTAAGTTCTCACATTAAATAAAATAAAATAAATAATTCGAATAATCAAATGAAATCTAATTTGGGGCCATAATTAGCCCAATAGAACCGTCTAATCCTTTTTAAAAACCAAAGAGAAGTCAATCTTTTTAAATTATTGGTTTGTGAGTATTAACATTTTGACCCATTCATGTTTAGTGTCTTGATAAAAAGATGAGATGCTAATAAAATTTGCAACTCTCGCGTCATTTTACTTGGCTTCGGCCTTATTATTACATTAGCTAAAAATATATGTACATATAAAGATGTATATAGATTTTATTTTTAAATTATAATAAAACTAAAGCACACAATATTACACTTATCTTCTTCTTTTTTTTTCATCTTTTTTTTTTATTTTTTATCTTTTCAATTCTAATAAATCATCAACCATTACCCATTTTTACCACATCATTTCTCACTCGTTAGTATTTTCTCTTTTAGTTAATAAAATACACAACCATTTAACTTCCTTTAATCTGCCAATTCGCACAAGTGGATGAGTATATTAGATTACATTGATTGATTACGGGTTATATTTTCTTAATTCGTCATAAATTCAAAATTTTACTATATTTCAATTTGTTAAATCCCCTAAAGTGCCAAGTTAATACTTTCACACAAAAAAAATCATAAAAAATGGCTTAGTTTGATTTTTTTTTTAATGTGATTCAACTCAATTCGTGCACATCGGTCCCAAAGTCAATCCTGCCATATCTCCATTTTTAAATTTTTTTATTCTACCACAGCCTAATAAGATAAGGGATGAAGCGAACCGTCATGCCCGGTTGCCAGTCTTAGGGTAAGATGGATGAGGTGAATATTCTGATTTTCACCTTTCCCACATTGGTGGTGCATGGTTTTGCTTTTGATTATAATTCATAATTTTTTGTCACAAGTTTCAGTAATAAGCAATTATTTTTTTAAAAATTCACACCTTCTGCAAATAATAATAATAATAATAATTATTATTTTTCTATAAATAACTCATGAGCAATGAGATCATCAAATTGTTGTTGAACCTGGCAGAAGGGTGATTAA
>JAOTRH010221545.1:0-10503 GCA_034768845.1 Heliamphora exappendiculata
AGACGAACTCGCATTCTGTCCAGTCTGTCCATACATGTACTGATCGTACTCTGCTGTAGTCATCTCCACAACTCGTCCGGCTGAGCTGGATGTTTCCTGAGGATTCAGCTGGATATAGTCTGGCTGACTGAAATCGGATGTGGCGTTGGCCACCAGTGGGGGCTTTCCATGAAGTTTGTAGCACTCACTACGAATGTGCCCGTTAATCCAGCAATAATGGTACGTACGGATCTCGCGACCACCATCACGACCTGTTCCACGACCAGATCTACCACTGCCATGACCGCGGCGTCAACTACTGCGGTTGCCATGAATACTTACTAGAGAAGATTGGTCAGATACCATGTTAGAAAAGAGTGAATACGGGAAAACGTGTCTCATTGTGAGACATACCCACGTATTTATTAAGCAAATGAGAGCCTACAATAAATACTGTGGGCATTCTCACAGGATATTATTATTACTTAACATCTTAATACCAAATATATATTAACACTCTTTCTCATCCAGGTTGGCGCAAGGCTATAATTGAGAAAATGAATGCTTTTGGGGCTAATAATATTTGGGACTTGGTATGTCTTCCTCCGGGAAAAACTGCGATCGGCTGTAAGTGGGTCTATGCAGTCAAACTTCATTCTGATGGCTCCTTTGAGCGTTTAAAGGCTCGTTTAGTGGCCAAAGGTTATGCTAAGACCTATGGCCTTGATTATTTTGGTACTTTTTCGCCTGTTGCCAAGATTGCCTCCGTTCGTCTGTTCTTATTGCTGGCTGCTTCTCATCAGTGGCCTTTATATCAACTTGATGTGAAGAATGCCTTCTTTCATGGTGATTTAGAGGAAGAGGTTTATATAGAGCAACCACCTGGCTTTGTTGCTCATGGGGGTCCCCTAACCATGTATGTCGATTAAAGCGCTCCTTATATGGTCTGAAGCAGTCTTCCAGGGTCTGGTTTGGCAGGTTCAGTTCTGTCGTACAAGAGTTTGGTCTTCAGCAATCCGCAAAGAATCATACTATATTCTTTCGTCATACCTCAGTGGGATGCATATTACTCGTCGTCTATGTGGATGACATTGTTCTTACTGGTAGTGACAGTGGATGGATTGTTGAGCTTAAATCATTTCTCGGCACTAAGGTTCAGACGAAAGATCCTGGTGAATTTCAATATTTTCTTGGCATTGAAGTGACCAGGAATAAGAAATGTGTGTTCATTTCTCAATGGAAGATGTTCTTGATATTCTGGAGCGTGCAGAATATATGAATGATAAAGGTGTGGACTCATCTATGGAGTCTAATGTCAAACTAAAACCGAAAGGAGTGCCTCTGTTTGATCCTGACCAGTATCGCCGTACAGTGGGACAACTGAATTATCTTACTACTATGACCCGTCCGGATATTTCTTACCCAATGAGTGTAGTCAGTCTGTTTTTGTCTGATCCCCGTGTTCTCCATTGGCAAGCAGTGTTACGCATCCGTCAGTACTTGCTCAAAAACCTACGGAAGGGCATCCAGTTTCTGATCATGGTTATATGGGAGTTGAAGGGTACTCTGATGCTGATTGGGCTGGATGTACATTTGACAGGAGATCCGCATTTGGTTATTCTATTTTTGTTGGTGGAAATTTGGTTTCTTGGAAGAACAAGAAGCAGACTGTGGTCTCCCGGTCTAGTGCTGAGGCTGAATACCGAGCTATGGCTTTAGCGACTGCTGAGATTATGTGGCTACAATAGATTTTGACAGAGTTATACTTTTCTCTTTGAGGATCTGCCAAACTCTGGGTTGATAATATCTTGGCTATTTATATTGCCACAAACCCAGTATTTCATGAGAGAACAAAACACATTGAGATTAACTGCCATTTTATCCGTGCGGAATATTAGAGAGGTGTCGTGACTTTTGGGTCAGTTCCTACAGGAGACCAGGTAGCCGATATTTTTACTAAATTCCTGCCGGATCCGCGTGTCTCATATTTATGTAACAAGCTGAGCATGGTGGATATCTGTGCTACAACATGAGGGGGTGTTAGATATATATGTATCGTAGTAGTATCTTTATTATTATAAGTCTTATTCTGTGTGTGTGGGTGTAGGGATGTAATGGTGTGGATTGACTTTATTATAAATAAGAGTACTCGTCTATCTTTTTGGGTACGGCTTCTCATTATTCTTAACATTTTGCTTCTGTTTGCCTCGTTGTTTTACATAACCATGCCGGATTCTGGAAAGCCTTCTGGTGGTAATGAGGACACTGGATTGATTCGTTTAGAGACTCCTACAGATAGTTCGTTTCTCTAAATCAGTCCTGTCAAGTTAGATGGTAGCAACTATTTGATTTGGTCTCGTGCTTGTAGTTTAACTATTACCGCTCGCGGTGTCTGTAGGTATATCACTGGTGAAACTCCACAGCCAACAGTTGTGGGACTATCTCGTACACGGTGGACAGAGGAAAATGCCCTTGTTATGTCATGGCTACTCTATTCTATGCAGTCATCCATTAGTCGTAGTTTTTTGCTTCTGGATACTGCATATAAGATTTGCTCCGCTGCTGCCCAGACTTATTCCCAGACAAGTAATCATGCTCAGCTCTATGAATTGTGGAAGAAACTTCATCGGTTAGACCATAAAGATCAGTCCCTAGCTCAATATTATGCCAAGTTGACTGGTTTGTAGAATGAGATAGATTATTATTAGGATTTCCATACCATTTGTACTACTGGTGCTACCGCTTTTCAAAAAATAGTAGAAAAGGAGCAGGTATATGATTTCCTTGCTGGCCTCTATGTTGACTATGATCCGATCCGTGTTCAGATTTTGGGACGAGATACCTTCCCAACTTTGAGGTAGGCATGTGCTTATGTTCAGCAGGAAGAAAGCCGCCGTCATGCTATGGTTCTTCGTCCTGATCAAGTGCGCTCTGTATTAACTATCACGTCCATCACTCGGCCAGGACAACTTATCAAATATGGGGAGAAGAGTGGTTCAATCGCTCGTGATCAATTGTGCTGTAAGCATTGTGGTAAAACCCGTCATACTATTGATCACTGCTGGAAGTTACATGGTCGTCTTACTTAGGGATGCGGCGGTGGCCATGGTAGTGGCCTTAGTGGTCCTATTCGCTCCCAGGCTCATCTTTCTGAGATCTTTGGTAGCACATCTGGTGAGAATAACCCTCTCTCTGAGACGGAGTTGATTACTCTCAGGTGCCTAATGGCTCATGTTGACATCTCTCTTTCTCCAACCTCCACTTCCACTTCTAACTTTGCTCACTCAGGTATATCTCCTTGTGCACTTAGTGTTGTTGCCTCTCCTATTCCTTGGATCATTTACTCAGGTGCCACTGATCATATGACTGGGTTTTCACTTTGTTTTCTTCTTATTTTACTTGTTCTGGTAAAACTAAGGTTTGAATAGTCGATGGGTTTTTATCTTTTGTTCCAGGCAAAGGTTCTATCGATTGCTCTTCCACCCTTTCTCTCTCGTCAGTTCTTTATGTTCCCAATTTTTTTACTAATCTCTTATCTGCTAGTCATCTTCATTAAACTGTTCTGTAACCTTTTTTTTCACTCATTGTGTTTTTCAGGAACTAGTGACGAGGAGAACAATTGGCAGTGGTAGTGCGCATGGTGGATTGTACTTACTGAATGTTCCATTTACTTCTTTTTCACCTTCACTGTCTGGCTAAGCTCTTCATGTTGATACTGGACCTTTACTTTTGCAGCTACATCAGTAACATTGTTTCAGGTATCCTTCCTTTGGAGTTTTAGAGAGGCTTTTTCGTTCTTTAGCTTAACATTGTTCTAGAAGTACTTTTGGTTGTGAGACTTGTGAATTTGCTAAACATAAACCGTCTGTTTATCCTTCAATTAATAAACGCAATAATTTTCCTTTTATGCTTATTTATTCTGATATTTGGGGTCCTTCACCTGCTACTTCTATTTCTGGTTATTGATAGTTTGTGACTTTTATTGACTGTTATTCTCGTGTCACTTGGGCTTATTTACTTCGTGCTAAAAGTGAAGTTTTTTCGTGTTTCCAAAATTTTCATAACATGGTGCATACCCAATTTGATGCCACCATCAAGATTCTTCGTTCTGATAATGGGACTAAGTATCTTGATGGTTGTTTCCGTGCCTATCTCGAGACTCATGATATTCTTTTTCAGGCGAGTTGTCTGTACTCCTGAACAAAATGGAGTGGCGGAGCGCAAATCGTCATATTCTTGAGGTTGCCCGTTCTCTTCACTGCACTATGCATGTTCCCAAGTTATTTTGAAGTGACGCAATTCTCACCGCTGCCTATCTTATCAATCGTTTGCCTTCTAGTATCATTCACTTCAAAACCCCTTTGGAACTTTTACCCTGGTCTCCACCTCTGTCTTCTCTTCCACCTAGGGTCTTTGGGTGTACTTGTTTTGTTCATGCATCTAAACACTCAAGTGGCAAATTGGATTCTGAAACTATTAAATGTATCTTCATTGGCTACTCTCCTACTCAAAAGGGCTATAAGTGCTATTCTCCTATCACTCGCAAAGTGCTTGTCAGTATAGATGTTACTTTCTGGGAGACTGAGTCCTTTTTTTGCCCCTTTGAAACATCTCTTCAGGGGGAGGCATTTCAATTGGAAGAGATTGCAATCGGATACGCTTATTCAGCCTAATTAGGAGTCTCATGGGTTGATCTTTCCAAATCTTATACACCCAGACCGTATTCCCACTGAGGGGGAGAAGAAAGGGTCAGGTGAGGGGGGAACAAAGAAGGATATTGTTGGACGGTTAGATCGAACTAATCTGCATACATATTCTCGACGTCAGAATGATCAGCCTGCTCATGCACCACTACCACCTTGCCAGTTGCTCTCTCTACCCCCTGTTTCAGTCTCTTTCACTGTTTCACCTGGTAATGAATCATCTGTTAATCTTGACACTTGTGATTTATTTATTGCCCTTCGAAAAGACGTTAGGACATGCACTCAACATCTAATTTCACAATTTGTCTCATATGACTCATTATCAAAGCCATATCGTGCTTTTGTCTCGTCTTTGTCCTTTATGTCGATTCCGCAGGGTTGGAAAGAAGCTATTGTGGACTCTAAGTGGAAAAAAGCTATGATTGAAGAGATAACAGCTCTAAAAAAGAATGGTACCTGGGAGTTAGTCTCTCTACCAAACGGGAAGTAGCTAGTTGGGTGCAAATGGGTGTTTACTGTCAAATACAACACATATGAGTCAGTGGAGAGATTGAAGACAAGACTAGTTGCTAAGGACTTTACACAGATTTATGGTATTGATTATCAGGAGACTTTTGTCTTAGTCGCCAAAATAAATTCTGTTCGAGTACTTTTGTGTTGCTACTATGGGTTGGCCTTTTCAACAATTGGATGTGAAGAATGCATTTCTCCATGGGTACTTAGAGGAAGAGGTTTATATGGATATACCGCCAGGGTTCTCTTCCCTTTAAACTGAAAGGAAGGTGTGTAAATTGAAGAAAGTTTTATATGGGCTCAAGCAATCTCTAAGAGCATGGTTTGAAAGATTCTTCAAGGCTATGTTCATATTTGGATACCGACAAAGTCATGCAGATCACACCATGTTTATCAAGCATAGTAATAATAAGATCACAATTCTTATTGTATACGTTGATGACATAGTTGTGACAAGGAATGATGCAGGTAAGGTGTCTCATCTCAAGGCAAGTCTAGCGAATGAATTTGAGATGAGGTTGCTAGAGCAGATAATGGCATCTTTATTTCCCAATAAAAGTACATTCTTGATCTCCTCGAGAAAACTGACATGTTGGGTTGTCAACCAGCAGATTCGCCTATTGAGGCTAATCATCGTCTCAGTAGTGGTGCCAGCGAACCAACTGACATGGGCAGATTTCAGAGGCTTGTGGAAAGATTAATATATCTATCTCATACTAATTATGATATTGTATATGCTGTAGGGGTTGTTAGTTAGTTTATGCATGATCTCCGTAGTGCGCATCTTGATGCCATTTATCACATTTTGCGGTATCTTATGTATGCTTTAGGAAAAAGACTTGTGTTTTCTAATTATGGTCACATGAAATTAGAAGCATTCACGGATGCGGACTGGGCTGGTTCAGTTGATGATAGGTGGTCTACATCGGAATATTGCACGTTTGTAGGAGGTAATTTGGTTACTTGGCATAGTAAAAAGAGACAGTGGTAGCTAGATCAAGTGCAGAGACTGAATACAAGGCTATGGCACGTGGCATTTGTGAACTTCTCTGGCTCCAAGTTCTATTGAAAGATCTGGGATTTGAGTGTGAAAAGCCTATGAAGTTATATTACGATAATAAAGTTTCCATCTACATTGCTTATAATTTGGTACAATATGACAGAACGAAGCATATTGAGATTGACAAACACTTCATTAAAGAAAACCTATGCAAGGGTTCAATTTGTATGCCATTTGTGAAATTTGCAGAACAATTAGCAGATATTTTTACTAAAGGGTTTAGTAGTATTAAAGAAAACCTATGTATCAACTTGAGAGGGAGTGTTAAGTTATGGCTATTATTGTATTTTTGGTATACTTATCTTATTATATAAATAATAGTGGTAAGGGAGTTAACCCTAATTTTAGGTGCTCTTTCTTTTCACCATCAGAATTACTTTCTCCTATTCTCTCTTAACTCTCTCTTATTATTCTTCGTTTATTCATCAATCTTGACACTTAGTCTGCATAAGAGCAATATTTTCCTCTCCAAAGAAACAGAGCCTCTATAGGCAAGGAATAACCAATACTGCCAATAATTGCTGCTTATTTCTTTTTAAATAATGCTAAGTATGCTTTCTTAATAATATAACTAATGTTAACCTAATAGAGAAGTTTATTGGTAATAGACTTAGAAATTTATTTGTAGTAGACTCTTCTCACGATAACTTGTCCACCTTGGCAATGTAAAATTATACTTCACCACTTCAGGTTCCTTCTATTGCTAAGAGGACCTTTCAAAAAAATATTTGAATAAATACCTTCAAACAAGGATGGAAATGCTGTGGATTGGGCTGGATAATACGATAAAACTGGGTCAAAGGAGAGAAATGCTCATCTTTGAATGTCTCGTGATCCGAAGTCTGATATGATAATTAGACTGTTGGATCATGATAGAAGACTAGAAGTAATGAGATGGTAGAGTGCTTATTTTATTGCTTAATGAGATGATAGATCGTTTGTTTTGATTTGTGCAAGATTGGACCTAAATAAAATAGGGAGCTCATGAATAGCTGCATAATTGCTCATTCCAAGTTGAAGAGACAAGAGTCGGATAAAAATAAAAGTAACATCAAACTACAGAAATTTCGGAACTATAAAACATTGTTCATTTCATTGCCCTTATTCTCATCTGCTTCATGTCATATATTGACTTGCATAATGTGCTGCTAACACGTACATTTTTGGAAGCCATCAGTATTTGCGTAGACTATAGAATGTTGATTCTGTAAGGTTTATGTCAAGCTTGAAAATGGATGCAAGTTGCATCTTCTATTCAACTTTGTTAAGTTGCTGCATTTTGTATTTTGTCAAGCTGTATGCAAAGTTTCATTTCATTATATGAAGACTTAACCATGTGCAAAGGTTTTTATTTATGTTATTTATCTATTTGTTTTTATAGTGAAAGTAATGCTCATAACCACAAGCATGAAGCTCCTCAATATGGTGCGCAAGCCTTGTATGACTGCTGGGTGGACCCAGCTTTTATTGGGTTTGTCCCTACTTGGCTCTTTGCTTTTGTTTTCCCACAAAACAATACTCTATTGATTTCATTCTTGTGGTTTGCAGATATGCAAAGCCATGGAAGGATCATGACACTGGTCATTCATATTGCCTCTTCTTCCCTTACTCTCCGGAGCATTTAGCGCCTTCTATTCCCAAGTCAAAAGACATGAGACAGGATATATCTGTTTCTATCAATGTTTCATTTAGAGGGGCCAACCATGTCTCTGGATCTGCATCTGCCCTCTTTGTTGGAGGGTTTTCTGTATTAGAAATGGACAAGGTGATTAGATTCCATTTAGATTTTTCCAGTGGTCTATTTTTTTTCCATAAATATTTCCTGATCATAAGTTCTTGTTAGAATTTGTTTTAATTTGAGTTCTTTGGCATTTCTTTATCAACTATGGAACTGATTTATTAGAGTTGAGTCCCTTTGAGCTGTTAGGCAGAATTTGAAATGGAGATTCTAAGCAAAGTATGATGTTGGGATGATTTCCGTGTTTCAGAACTCCGTGCAATTAAATCTGACACCTGGCTCTAACAGGAGTGTCATAACCCTCGTGGGGAACACAGGTATGGAACTTTTTCTTTCTTCATCTTTTCTTGTCAATGGAGTGAGTGGATTGATTTTGACTCATAAAAGGGATGAAAAGGCTTTGATGATTCCGTCAATGCCTCTTTGACATGCATGTGACTGTGTATGGAATGTCTAAACTTAATATTCTTGGATTTTGACTGATAAGTTTCCAAGTCAAAATATAGCCCGAGCCATATATTATTGTGCATTTGGTTTCCATTTTGTCCATAATAATTTTTGGGTCACTGTTTGTATGTCTCCTCTTTTGGGCATGAGATAGGTTTAGGGAATGGAAATATATAAGATAATATGGAGGATGGCATATTGGGCATTGTCAGCCTTGTCCAGTCCTACTCTTCTACAAAATAAATAATCAACAGTAGCCTTACATGGACCCTTCTATTCCCCTTAATACACAAGCCCACTAGATAATGTAAGGGTATGGGATATGTTTCCAAGCCTATTAGATACTTGGATCCTTCAATTTTTAAAGATGTTTGAGGAAGAAGGTCGAATTTGATGGTAAGAAGAACTTCTAGCCTCTCATCCGGATGTGAGATAGAAATCCCTCTTATACCCAAAATGTCATTCACTTTAAGTAGTTGTAATAAATAATATCTTATATCAGAATATTAGGCTCATGACATGTCTTTTTTCAGATTTACACCTAGCACTGGTCCTCAAGTCCTTGTTATTCAGATTTACAGTCAACCAGTTCACCTGTCTTTTTTCTCCTTTGCTTTTATACATTCCCCCAATTCTTGAAACTACTCACCTTCATGTTCAGTGAGAGGTGGGGTTGCATGTCACCATCCTTTTCTGAAGGATAATACCTCTAACCAACTGCTAATCTATCTTTAATTGCACAAGTATGAAAATAATATAGTTGGTATAGATAGTATTTATTTTTGGTGCAACCGGTGCTGTATTGCCCACCATCACTTGTGCTCCCCAATTTGCTTCTGAAATGCCATACTGACCTACATTCTACTGCCTTCGCATTGCACTTTTGACCTTCAATATCTCCATCACTGCTATACTAATTCATGCATCAAAGAATCACATGAAACCTTGATGAGCTTACTCTTCATTTTCTGATGTAGATGTGAAAGTGTACTGGCACAACCGGAATCAACTGATGATCAATCCCATCCATAGTGAAGATTCCGGGATTGGAGGATATGCACAATATGAGGTGACTGTCATACCTTGTTTGATTAGATACTTCTGATTAAGTTGATTAACTAAATTTGTCTGTTGAGCTAGGTCACTGTAGTAGCTTGTGAGTGATCTTATTTTTATTTGCATTTAGCAGCACCACACATTCATAAGTAACCAAAGGTTCTACAAAGTATAGGTGAAATTGCTTCTTAAATTCTTGTTAATCTTACACTTGAACCATGAGACTCAATTTTGAAAACATTGAGACATGAAATGCATGAATTTAAAGTTAAATTAAGTGGAAACATGAGCACGGTATGTTCCTGTTACAAGAAAAACTTTTTTCAGTTGAGATCGACAGTGAAAGAATGATCTAAGCTACGATTGTGGTTGGGGTTCGATACTGTATTTCAAGACTTCCTTCAATAAAAAAATAAATAAATGTACAAACGCTTCAAGGAAAGATCAAGAATGTGAAACTTCCTTCAATATATGAATAAATTGGGAACCAGTCAAAGAAATGTTACAAACAACTTCCCATGCCTTTTAGCTGACACGTGTCATATCTGCTGCCTTCGGTAATTGTTTTCCCCCTTTAAATTAAAATAACCCTTGATTGATTTTATCAGGATAGATGGTTGTAACTTCCCATGCTTTTATTGACTACCACTTCTCAAACAAACACAACTTTGTGATTGCTGACCTTTCTTGTAATTATGTCGTTTTATCCATTTCACACGTGGGCAAGTGTATTCCTTGACTGGGAGTAAATTATGGTGCAAACAGCCCCCCTATTGGGGGGTGGCATTAGAAGGTTGATCGCTTTTAATAGAATCTCTTTTGGGGAAGTACTTTAAATGAAATCTCTTTTGGAGAAGTAGTTTTAGAGATTTGCTAAGAGAGTCTCTCGAGAAGGGTCATTTAGGGAAAGTACGGTTACTTGAGGGGAGATTGAGAAACTTTTCATGCATCCTCTTCCTATGGTAGAAGTCTATGAAGGTTTAGCAAGGGATGGTTTTGCCAAGAGC
>JAOTRH010221556.1:0-10503 GCA_034768845.1 Heliamphora exappendiculata
ATGGGAGTAAGAATTAAAACTTGAGCTTGGTGATGTTTTGAGCTTGGGTACGCATGAAAGGTATGTTAGAGGAAAAAATGAGGTTTTAATGGATGTTGGGACAAAAATATGTGAAAAGTGTGTGAAGAAAAGTGACATACCTTCACTAATTTAGTCATAACATTTTGTACAAAATGAAATTTGATATGAGGTTTGAACCATTAAAAAGTAAACTTTCGGGGCTTCAGTTTGAGTACAAGAACGACCATATTTGGAGTCCGGATGAAGGAGATATGCTTGTTTAAAGTCAGACTAAAAGTGCAGTCGGAACAGAGATCGATCGAGCGGTCTGTGACGGGTAGAGGTTATAAATCTCAGTTTTTGGGTTATTTTTCTCATTCTCTCTTCTCTCTTTAATGCTTAGGAGTGATCTAGGGTTTGCCCTTTGGAGGTTCTTGGAAGTTTTCTACGCTCGTTGGAGGCCAAGATCTTGCCGTTTCCATGTGCGAGCGACCGTGGGAGAGCGTACGTGTTCGTTGAAAGCTCCCTCAAGACATGCAAATTGAGTTTTGGTGGATTAGAGCTCACTAGAGGTTTGATTTTTGATGGTGGAACGTCCTTGAGGTAGGATCTAGGCTCTCTCTTGTAGTTTGATTTTGATTTGTGTTGATATTTTGCCTTTAGAGAAAACCCTAGCATGCTATATGTATAAAACTAAGATTTTAGTATCGGTATTTAGAGAAAATTGAGTTGTGTGAATCCTATGTGATATTTAGGATGTATGAAATCTATGGAAAACAAACATAATCGCGTAGTTTGGGTTTGTTACATAGAATTGTTTTGTTGAGGATCGAAACTTTGAATTATCATTTGGAAAAGGTAACTTGACAAATTACGAATTAATGTTAGTATTTTAACTAAATTTAAAGATTTGGAGCTATTTGATGAAACATGGTTTATGTGACCACCATTTTGAGAAGAATTTGGGGTTTTTAAAAAAATGGGTAACCATGGTTTTAAAAGTTAAAGGTTTTTGATTGGTTTTTGCTTCAAAAACACTCTTATGGCCTGAGGGAGACTTGGAGAATGATTTTTATTCTTTTTTTTAAAGGTTATTTTGTGTCTAAAATGGGGCAAAAGGTACTAAAAATCTTTTCAGTGTTAAAAATCAAAATTTTTGGCTTGAAAAAGAATCAGGAGCACAACCGATCGATAGACCGCTTGAGCGGTCTTTTGGCACTCTCGGTTTTTTAGTGCTGGTGAGAGATCGCTTGAGCAGTCTTCTCACCGATCGAGCGGTCTAGACTTTTTTTTAACTTTTTGATGTTTTGTTTTAAGGTTTGGATCTTGGGTACCTTGGCCCTAGTTTTTTAGAATACTCTTGTACATTAATTAAACCCTCGATTGAACCACTTTGAAAGATTTTTTACTTGTTGCTTGATTCTTTTTGAAAGGGAAAAAGAATAATAACCTTAATAATAATAATAAATTAAACTCTGGTGAGTTTGGGATGTAAAGTGGAGTTTGGCATGGTTATTGCATAAAATTCCTAGTTTTGAGAAAGAATAAATAGGTTTTAAATGTATTTGTACATACATATGATGGGTGCTCCCTTTTCAAAGAATATGATTATTATTGGGTTTAATCTCATGTTGATACGCTACGAAGTGATGATGCACGATGCACGATGCATAAGATATGAAAGAAAATTTGAATACTTGAACATAATTTGTTTTGATGATAAAGTTGAAAATTTTGAAATGTGGTTCATGCATAATGAGGGACAGCGGTCTTGCGGTGAAAGTTCGCGAAGGTTCGTGCATAATGAGGGGCTACAGTCCTGCGGTGAAAGCCCGCTAAGGTTTACATTCAAAAATTAAATGTGAAAATTGAACACTTGATTATAATGAACAGTATGGATTGATGTGAATTAAGTTGGCCTGGCGGGTCCGCGGTGAAAGACCAAAAACTTGCGCAAGATGGGGACCACATGCCAATGGGTTAGCCCCCGAAATGTGGTGTTGTGTCGTGGTGAGTTGTAGAGCTATCTATTACCCAATGGCTTCGCGTAGCCTATTGGGGGAATAGGGAGGGGTTTCTATAAGCTGCGCTCGACGCCGGTTCATTGTTATGATACGGCTTTGTTATAAATTGGGTAATGAAAATGTGATTTGGTTGATGTGAAAAATCGAGTATTGAGAATAAATGTGAAAGAAAGGAATATTTGGAAAAAAGGTTTAATGAATGAATAATTTGGCATGCGTGGAAATAAATAATGTGAGACCCCGAGCCGATTCGTTTTTGAATGATTAAGTCTTCGAGTTATCTCGGAACCTCCAGAATGTTTTAAGTGCACCCTTGGCGTGTGTTCAGGTTTCGTTGAGGCTTGTTTGATTTGGTTTAATGCTGAAAAATTAGTTTTTACACAGAAAAATGCACTGCCCAGCAGTTCGGTCGACTGAGGGGCTTGGCTCAGTCGACTAAACTGAGTTTTTTGAGTTCGGTCGACTGGGCATGGAGGTTCGGTCGACTGAACCTTGTCGGCTAGGCTTTTTAGCATTTTCAGTAGCGTCATTCAGTCGACTGAACTAGGGGTTCAGTCGACTGAACAGAGGATTTTTGTCATTCTTTATAAATATCCAGCCGTGGAGATATTTTGGGATATTTTAATTTTTAGATATGGTTTCTCTCTCCCATTTTCTCTGCCTTCTCTATATATTTGAGGGTCTGGGGCTTGGTTTTCAGTTGATCAGCTTATGGATTCTTGCTATCGGGGATGTGGGCTTCGTATATATCCGGTCAAATTTTTGTTTCGTCGAGGTTTGATTTTTGAGGCGTCGGGTTTTGACCTAACGAGGTAGGATTCTAGACCCTACTGCTGTATTAGGGTGTTATCTGTAATTGTATGCTTTTTTTACCGATAGAAAATGTATGAAATGCCATATCTATGTTTAAACCTTGATTTTCGGGTAAAAAATATATTTTTTGCTTTTCTTGGTTTAGTACATAATATGACATGTGATTTTTATGGTTTTTAAAGGGTGTTCTTGAAAACGGTGGATTTTGTTGGAAAACGAAAGATTTTGATGGAAATCTCAACATTTTTTTTTGGAGTTTTAGACTCGCATTCGGGGTTGAGTCTCTGGTTTTGAAACGTCTTGTTGAAAATGGGATAAAACATTTTGAAAATATTTTGTGTGATTTCCTTGTTGAAGGATGGATCTAAATACATGTATAATGTATTTTGGGGGAAAAAGTTTTGTATTTGTGCTACAGTTCTGTTTTTAAAAGATTATCTAGATGTACCTGGATGACGTATATTTGGCACGAGTTACCCTCAGTGAAAGTCTGGAAATGTGCACATAATAGGTACTCAGGTCCCTCGGGTTAGTTCTCGTAAATTGAGATGGATGGGTGCTCAGCTCCCTCGGGGTCATAACCCGTAAATTGAGTGGTTACGTTCATGGTGCTCCGTATAGAACCTGTGTGTATCTAGGTGATCCCACGATATCTGGGGGTTAGATACTGGACAGGGGTCTATAGTTGCTACCTCTATCCTCTTGTGATTGAGTCGGTACATAAGATCTCTTTCTTCTTTTTCGCGATGGTACATTCTGCGAGGGAAACAATATTTTGATTACTATTTTTATCTTTCCTCGGTGTGTGATCCGAGTGAAAAAGTATTGTTTTGGTTATTATTTTTCTTTAACTGTAAAAATGTAGTTTTGCATTGTTTAAATGCTTGGTTGTGAAGGAAAATCTATTTTGGGAGTCAGATGGGAAACTTTTAGTTTTATGATGTAAAACCTTTTGGCTTGTGGTTGAGTTAGCTCCCACTATATGAAATAAAACTGTTTTGAGGCTCGTGTTAGCCTGAGGGAAAACTTATAGTTTTGGGTTGGGAAAACCTTTTTGGCTTATGTGGTTGAGCCAATATGCTTGTGATTGCATATTTTCTGTTTTACTGCTTTGTTGTCTTTTCCTATTGGGATTCGGCTCACGGTGTGAGATTTTGCTGTAAAACTTTTTTCAGGTAAGCGTGGTCCTGTAGGTTGACTCGGTGGTGCCCGGAGGTGGCTGATGACAAGACGTCTATTTTGTCTTGATAGGTAGCTTATACCTATTGTATATGTTTTATGTTTATTTGTAACATGCTGTAAATCGTATACTGTGATTATGGATGTATGCATGTTTTAATGCTTTTGAGAGAACTTTGGGTCGGTTGTTGTTTTTCGTAGTTTCATACTACGTTTTTCGTTGTTGGGATCAACGATTTACAAATGGGATTTTCAAATGGTTTTTCCTTATATAAACTTTTATACTTCGAGGAAGATTTTGAAACGGCCTAAGCTTCTTTTAAAACGAAAAGATTTTCTTATTCAAAACACGTATTTTGTTTTTAAAGGCTTAGGTGTGAGGCTCTAACTGTAGTCTTTCAGCTACTCTTTTAAATCAATAAATCATCAGTAGTACGTATTTACAAAGATTTTGGCCTTGTTTGGTCTTCTGGTTTTAAAATCCCTTTTGTTTGGGCTGTTTGGTGGTTGTTTTGTGGCTTTCCGCGTGACCTAGAGTTTGGAGCGTGATAAATTGGTATCAGAGTTCTGGGTTCGAATACCTATGAGCCGTGGGATGACGGTGTGTTACCTTGTGAGGGATGTGTGTGTGCTTGGTTGCCTGTGTTTGGAATATGGGCATATTGATGTCGTGTATATGTGAGCATGGAGGTTGGATCTTAGGATTGATTAGTCTTATCTACGGGCCTTTGGATTAACAAACTTGAGAGCCAAGTTAGAACCGCATTTTGTGGATGTGATTTCTAGCCAGGAATCTAAGTGGGTTATCCAAAGTGACGCGTTATTCTTGTTGGTTCTCCTTGGTATCGGTGTTGTGTCTGCATGATCATCGTGACTATGTGCTAGCATGATTATGTGGTATGTGGCAGAAGTAACATGATAGATCAACCTTAGGTTGCCTTATTTCATGCTTTCTTCATACGACCTATACACTTTTAGAGAAAACGAGACTGTGGTTTGGGTCTTAGTTATGTGACTCGGTTGCTATCAGTTACAGAAGCAGGGTTATGGGTTGAGCGTCGATCGCTTGGTATGTTGTGGAACTCATCAGTGAGTTGGGTTCAGCTGTGTGAGGTTGGCCTCGATTGGTATATGTTAGGTGTTAGTACGAGTAGCGTTTATTCAGGTGCAGATGAAGCCTAGTAGGTGGCTTTGTTATAGTAACTAGCTCCCCTCGAGAGTAGGCTAGTGGATGTCAGAGTTGTGTTTTGGTTGACCTTGTGCGTCGAGGTGATGGTGTGTCAGAGACCCTGGAAAATCAGCCGATGTGATTGGATTAGGGATAGTGAAAATCCCTTCGAAGTTTTTGGTATACGTGGTTCTAGCCGTGTGATGGATTAGATACGTCGTAAGCCATGCTATGTCTTGAGCCGTGTACTTAGGACGGAGTATAGACGAGAACATAGTGGATGGGCGCGTAGAGATCCTTGGCCAAGTGTATGTTGAGATGGCAGAACGTGTGGTTCTGGAGATGTTTCCTGGTAGTCAGGATATCGATGGTGGTCAGCAGGATGTTGTTGGTAGTTTGAGTAGTCTGATGACCTTAGACGTTGTGTACCTTTTGAGGTTTGAAAATTGAGTTCTAAGTGAGTGAGCTCAAGGATATGGGAATGTAAGGGCTCCTGCGATGAGTATTAGTTTTTTGAGGTTCCTATGGGAAGGCAGGTCAGTGGTTTGGTCGATATCCTAGTGATTAGGAGATTACGTTTGGAAACCGTGTAAGGTTCTTATGGTTGGCTTAGTGTTGAGATGGCGCATCCTGGGTATGAGATGTCTGGAGGTTGTTTGTGTTCCACCTTAGGTTCAGAGATGGGTATGTTGTTTACCCATAAGATGAAGTGTGGAGTTGTGAGGTTCAGCAGTGTACTGTGTGGTTTGATGGGCCTGAGGTGATAGGTGAGAAATCGTAGGGTACGATGCCGGTGATTGATGTGTGCTTGAAAGCGAAAGTGCAGAAGGTGTCTGCATGGTTGTCAGGGTTATTAGTAACTCTGGATGAGAGGTTCCAGGATTGGGTTCCCTTTGTTGATGCTGTGCCTTGGACAGTGAGATCGAGGCTATGACGTGGTTATGGTTTGCCTAGTAGGAGTTAGGTCGTGCAGGCCAATCTTGTGAAGTGGGGTTTTGGGTACAATAGGATGTGTTGTACCAGGTGCGCGGATTAATGGTGTTTACATATGTGAATGAGGTCAGAGAGAGAGAGCTTGGTATAGCGGATGACCTGAGTACCATGATTAGAGTTGACAACAGCTGTGCGACTGTAGTCGATGTGGCCTCGAGGTAGGATTTATAGAGTTCTTAGAGGCTAAGTGTTAAGGAGTACTCTAGTACGCTAAGGTTGGGTCATGGTTTTTTGTTGGCCCTTTTCTTTCCTTTAGATGGAAGGAGAGAGAGAGTTTTCTTGTAGACGATTGTCTTGTAGACGACTGTCTGGTGTGAGTTATTTCATCTCGGTTGGATAGAGATGCCAGGTTATTGATTGGTTCAGTTTTTGGTTATGTTCTGAGACTGTGAAATCTCAATGGATCTATACCCGTGTATGACCCTTGGAGTTGTGACTCAGGGACTTATGTCGCTGTGATTTAGTAATTAGAAGATGGATTCTTCGTGGCTTCAACGCGTGGTGTGAGATGCTCTACATCTGAATGTCTGTGTGTGTGACCTGGGATCCAATTGCTCCCGCGGTAGGGAACCGCAAAGAATTGCATGATGGGGTTGGTATTCTCTTGCGGTAGAAGACTTTTATGAGTCTCGCTTGGGTCCTGGTTGGAGCTTTGAACTGCTCAAAATCCTTGGAGTCGAGAAGTGGTTGTCGACTGTGGTAAGTGTTGTGGTTTGGCATAACTGATGTTTATGTGGATGGTTCTAAGAGTATGATAAAGTATGAATCAGGAAGGATATGAGGTCGGTGAAGTCTTGGTTGGTATCTTGATATGAGGTCGGTGAAGTCTTGGTTGGTATCTTGGGCCTGAATCATTTGCTATTGTGGACCCAAAGGTTTGCTGCTTGTGTTAGGCGTATGTGGTTTGATGTTGGATGACAATCTTTCGTTGCTTTGTCTGATGACGACGACCTTCTTCGACATGAGATTGGTTTGCAGTTTTGGTATCAGCGATCTAATGATAAGACGTTGAGATGTGCAGTGAACAGCACGAGAGTTATGATTTGGATGATATATGTTGTTGAATACCTATGAGATGTTCTATCTACATGACACGTTTGGCCAAGTGACTCATTTGGGTCAGGTGACTTAGTGGCTGTGATGCCGGAATGGCTTTCGATTGTGTGAAACCTTGTCTAGGACATTGGTGTGCCACCTGATGTTTCTCCTGGGTGAGAATTGTGGTTCGTGATGGAAGTTTGAGTAGAGAATGAAGGTTGGAGGGTTTGCTGAGATCTGTTCTTTGGTGTTCCAGGTGAGTTAAGGGAACTTCTCTCTAGTGAGCTTCTCTCTGGAATTGAGTGTTGTGTTATTGCTCGTGGATCGGTCTCATGACAGCTTCAGCAATGGAGATATCAGCATCGGTAGGGTGATGATGCGGTATCAAAGTCGGTGGTCATCTGGTGATCGTCAGGATTTGAGTAAAGTTTGTGTGCAGTGTGTGTGACTTCGTGTGACTGATGTCAGGGCTTGACGTCGTGTGTTTGGACTTGTGGAGATGGTCCTTGGGGAGCATGGTGAGATGTGATTGAGCCAGTATGTGGCAATGAAGACGAGAGTGATAGTCTCTGTGTTCGAGCATAGAGCATGTTTGCGATCGAGTACCGTGGTGATTTGGTCTCTTGCTTTGTGTCCGTCGTCGGAATGGTTTGAGTTCGGCCAACGTTGTGTTTCGAGGTTGGCAGCGTGAGCTGGATCTTGATCTTTTGTTTCATAGCTGTCTCCTGGATGATGGTGGTGTCAGTGGAGCTTGTTGTGGGATCAGTCCGTATGGAGGTTGATTTTTCACGCCATGTTTTCCTGTGTGACAACGGTTGTGTATTAGTTTTGTGACGATGCTTTTTGGGGTTTCAGTTGTGGTGGCACGTCTGCTATTGTACAGTGTTGTCGGGGCATTTCTGTCGTGGTGTATTATCGCTGGGTTTACATATGAGATTGTTGATGGTTGACGGGCTAGTGTTTGGTTTGAGTTTCAGTGTTGAATTTCAGGGACGAAATTCCTTTAAGAGGGGGAGAGTTGTGAGACCCTGATCCAATTCATTTTTGAATGATTAAGTGTTCGAGTTATCTCGGAACCTCCAAAATGTTTGAAGTGCACCCTTGGCGTGTGTTCACGTTTCGTTGAGGCTTGTTTGATTTGGTTTAAGGCTAGAAAATCAATTTTTACACAGAAAAACGCACTGCCCAACAGCTTGGTCGACTGAGGGGTTTGGCCTAGTCGACTGAACTGAGTTTTTTGAGTTTGGTCGACTGGACATGGAGGTTCGGCCGACTGAACCTTGTCGGCTAGGCTTTTTGGCATTTCCAGTAGTGTCATTCAGCCGACTGAACTGGGGGTTCAGTCGACTGAACTGGCAGTTTTTTTTTTTTTTTTAAAGTTTGATTTTTCAAGTAAAAAGCATATTTTTTGCTTTTCTTGGTTTAGTACATCATATGACATGTGATTTTTATTATTTTTATAGGGTGTTCTTGAAAACAGTGGGTTTTGTTGGAAAACAGAGGATTTTGATGAAAATCTCAACATTTTGTGTTTTAGAGGTTTGGAGCTCGCATTCGGGGTTGAGTCTCTGATTTTGAAACGACTTGTTGAAAACGGGATAAAATATTTTAAAAATATTTTGTGTGATCTCCTTGTTGAAGATTGGATCTAAATACATGTATAATGTATTTTGGAGAAAAATGTTTTGTAGTTGAGCCACAGTTTTGTTTTTAGAAGATTATCTAGATGTTCCAGGATGACGTGTATTTGGCACGAGTTACCTTCGGTGAAAATCTAGAAATGTGCGCAAAGTAGGTACTCAAGTCTTTTGGGTTAGTTCCCGTAAATTGAGACGGATGGGTGCTCTGCTCCCTCTGGGTCATAACCCATAAATTGAGTGGTTACGTTCATGGTGATCCGTGTAGAACATGTGTGTATCTAGGCGATCCCACGATATCTAGGGGTTAGATACTGGACAAGGGTTTATAGTTGCTACCTCTATCCTCTTGTGATTGAGTCGGTACATAGGATCTCTTTCTTCTTTTCTGCGATGGTACATTCCGCGAGGGAAATGAAGTTTTGATTACTGTTTTTATCTTTTCTCGATGTGTGATCCGAGTGGAAAAGTAATGTTTTGGTTATTATTTTTCTTTAACTGTAAAAATGTGATTTTGCATTGTTTAAATGCTTGGTTGTGAAGGAAAAACTGTTTTGGGAGTCAGATGGGAAACTTAAGATTTTATGATGTAAAACCTTTTGGCTTGTGGTTGAGTTAGCTCCTATTACATGATATGCATGGTTTTGAGGACGAAAATATGGGGTTTTATGAAATAAAACCTTTTTGAGGCTCATGTTAGCATGAGGAAAAACTTATAGTTTTTGGTTGGAAAAACCTTTTTGGCTTCTGTGGTTGAGCCCGTATGCTTGTGATTGCATATTTTCTGTTTTACAACTTTATTGTCTTTTTCTATTGGGTTTCGGCTCACGGTATAAAATTTTGCTGTAAAACATTTTTCAGGTAAGCGTGGTCCTATAGGTTGACCCGGTTGTGCCCGGAGGTGGCTGATGACAAGACGCCTGTTTTGTCTTAATAGGTAGCTTATACCTGTTGTATATGTTTCATATTTATTTGTAACATGTTATAAATCGTATACTGTGATTATGGATGTATGCCTGTTTTAATGCTTTCGAGAGAACCATGGGTCGGTTGTTATTTTTTCTAGTTTTATACTACGTTTTTCGTTGTTGGGATCAACGATTTACAAATGGGATTTTCAAATGGTTTTGCCTTATATAAACTTTTGTGCTTCGAGGAAGATTTTGGAACGGCCTTAAACTTCTTTTAAAACGAAAAGATTTTCTTATTCAAAACACGTATTTTGTTTTTAAAGGCTTAGCTATGAGGCTGCGACTGTAGTCTTTAGGCTATTATTTTAAATTAATAAATCCTCGGTAGTACGTATTTACAAAGATTTTGGCCTTGTTTGGTCTTCTGGTTTTAAAATTCCTTTTGTTTGCGCGGTTTGGTGGTTGTTCTGTGGCTTTTCGCGTGACCCGGAGTTTGGGGCGTGACAAATAATGAATTCATGAAACTTGTATTTTATTCCAGTTGCACCCATCGCACATCACAAATCATGCTTAGCATAGAGTTAGTCTTTGTTAGATCTAGGCAACCCAAAAAGGAGGGTGAATTGGGTCTTTAAAAAAAAAAAAAGAAATTTGAACCTTTTTAAAAATATTTTAATATTGCAATAAAGCAAGGTATGCAAGTATATAATCAATGCAAATATTAAAAGATGAGGGATAGA
>JAOTRH010221567.1:0-10503 GCA_034768845.1 Heliamphora exappendiculata
AGCATCCTAGCTATCTTAATTTGCATACTTTTGGATGTGTTTGTTTTGTTCATTTACCTTCTCATGAACGTCACAAATTTTCTGCTCAATCTGTTAAATGTGTTTTTATGGGGTATAATATTTCTTACAAAGGCTATGTTTGCTATAATCCTGATTCAAATAAATTTCGTACTTCCCGTAATGCTGTTTTCTTTGAAAATCAATATTATTTTTCTACTCATGTTGAGCCCTTGCCTAACCTTAGTGCTCTTCCTTGTTATGATGAATCGCCTTCTCTTTCTGAACGGTTCAAACCTGGAATTGTGTATACTTGTCGTCCACCGACTTTGCCCTCTCTCAAACTTGACCCTTCCCCCGCACCTGATCCACCGACATCTGCGCCTCTTGAGCTTGGCATGGCTCCTGTTCCTGGTGCTCGACACTCTACACGGGTATCACGCCCTCTTGATTAGTATGGTTTTAATGCTACTTTAACTTCTATTCCCATTCCTACCTGCTTTTCTGAGGCTGTTAAACATGAATGTTGGCAGAAAGCGAAGGATGAGGAACTTAGGGCTCTCCAAGACAATCTTACATGGGACGTGGTTCCTTGCCCGTCTCATATTAAGGCCATTGGTTGTAAATGAGTTTACTCTATTAAGCTCCGCTCTGATGGAACTCTGGACCGGTATAAGGCACGGTTGGTTGCCCTTGGGAACAAGTAAGAGTATGGGGTAGACTATGAGGAGACTTTTGCTCCGGTGGCCAAGATAACTACGGTGCGTACTGTCATTTCTATTGCTGCTTCCCATAGCTGGCCACTTCATCAAATGGACGTCAAAAATGCATTCTTCATGGTGATCTCAAAGAGGACATTTACATGGCTCTCCCACCTGGTTTTTCCTCCACCTCTTCTTCAGATGTCTGTAAGTTGAAGCAATCTCTCTATGGGCTGAAACAGGCTCCCCGAGCATGGTTTGACAAGTTTCGCACTACCTTACTTCAATTTTCCTTTCAGCAAAGCCAATATGACTCTTCTTTGTTCCTTTGCAAGACCTCCGCTGGTATTGTTCTTCTTCTGGTTTATGTTGATGAAATTGTTATCACCGGGACCGATTCTATTTTTATTGATCGTCTCCAGCAACATCTTCACGCCTCTTTTCATATGAAGGATCTTGATCCTCTAACGTACTTCTTGGGATTGGAAGTTCACACTGGTCCTTCGAGCATCTTCTTAAATCAACATAAGTGTATACACATGATTTAATTACTTTGGCCGGTCTTCAGGATACTTCTTCTGTGGATACTCCTCTGAAAGTTGACACAAAGTATCGTCGTGAGGAGGGTGATCTCCTTCCTGATCCTACTATGTATCGCCAACTAGTAGGTAGCTTGAACTATTTGACTATTACTCGACCTGATATTTCCTTTGCTGTCCAGCAGGTTAGCCAGTTTATACAGACTCCCCACTATTTACATTTAGCTGCCGTTCGTCGTATCATTTGCTATCTTCGGGGGTCTTCTCACCGTAGATTGTTCTTTCCTACTGGCTCTCTTCTTCGTCATGTTGCTTATAGTGATGCTGATTGGGCCAGTTGTCCTGATACTCGCCGGTCTGTCACAGGCTGGTGCCTCTTTCTTGGCGACTCTTTGATTTCTTGGAAGAGTAAAAAGCAGGCTCGGGTTTCGAAATCTTCTACTGAATCTGAATACCGTGCGATGTCTACTGCCTGTTCTAAAATTTGTTGGCTTTGTGGGCTTCTTGCTGAGCTGGGTTTTTCTCAGCCTGATCCCACTCCTCTCCATGCTGACAACACTAGTGCTATTCAGATTGCTACTAATCTCGTTTTTCATGAGGGCACGAAACACATTGAGGTCGATTGTCACTCTATTCGGGAGGTACTAGACACTCGTGTCATTTCTCTTCCTCACATTTCCACTGATCTACAGATTGCTAACATATTTACGAAAGCCATGGCTCGTCAGCGCCATCAGTTCCTCGTGGTCAAATTGTTGCTTCTTAATCGCCCCGCATCAATTTCAGGGGGGATGTCAGTCAGATCAGAATATATCTAACATATTTATTTATGGCATATCTCTTGTATTATAGCTCTAAATCTATTGTGATTAGCTGTATATTTTAGTTTCCTTTTGAGTTAGCCATGATTGCTGTAATTGCTAAAAATCAGCCATGTAATTAACCCTAAAATTGTTGTATAATGGGAAGAGACCCTCACAATGAGGCACTGAATAAAATTGGCAATAAATACTAATATAATTAATAATCTTTTATAACAAAAACAAGCAAAAAATAATAATATTAGTTGTGATAATGTCATGTATGATAACAACAGTAAATTTGTAATATTATTAAACTATTGCATAATATTAAAATATTAAACTATATATTATATAATCAAATCATAAATAATTCAAACTTCAATAAAAAATATTATACTAAATAATAAATATTCATATTATTTTATATAATATAAATGAGATATATACATAATTTAAATATTTCATACAATAATAATAAATTATAAGATGTTAAATTGAATAAAATAATTTAAAAAACAAGATAAGATATAAATACAAATTATAAAGAGAATTTAAATACCAATTAAAGTAATAAAATAACTTACAAATTGGAGAACAACAATGACCCAGCCAAATAAGTCTCAACACTCAACAGCCTTAAGAGTTAAGGCTTAAGTCTTAATCCCAATTGAAAGTGAAATCGACAAATCGCAGACCCGAACAAAAGTGGAGAATCCAAAATTGAAGAACATGAGTGAAATGGAATGCAAAATCGCAAATCGAACTCCAATCACCCACCAAAATCCCAAATCGATTACAAAATTCCCAAATCAAAGTCAAACGGAAGCTACTCACACAACCGAGAGTCAAAATCGCTGACCCAAACACGATCAGCAAGCACAATCGTCAACCCAGCTCAAATCGGACTAAAATTCCCAAATCCGAACTAAATTCGACGCTAGAATCTTCAATTCACCTCAAATCAAACACGATCAACAAGAAAAATCCCCAAATCGAACTCAAATTGAACTGAAATTGAAAAGTACGGTGAGTTCGGGAAGAAGCAGAGACCAATCGTTGCAAGCGCAATCCTCAAATCGAGCTCAAATTGAAGTATTGAACTGAAATCGAAGAGAAAGATGTTCGGGAAGAGGAATTCGAACACGGTCGGCAAGGATTTGTTAGCAAAAAAATGTGAGTTCGCAGTTCACACTATTGCTCTTGTCGTTGTGTCAGGCCCTTATCGTCTGTATCGGCCGTTACAAACCGATAGGAGACTGATACCCGTTACGTAACGGGAGTAACGGTCGATACCTATGGGATTCTTTGTAAAGCCGATACAGAGCAGCGAAACGAAATCGGTACTCCAAGATAACATAAGGTAACGGCAGTTATTTAAATCCCTGATCAAGAGTGTCAACAGACTCAAGACACTTAATTCAAGGAGCCTGAATTTGCTACCGACAATGTTGGATCTGCTAAACTACTATTACTCGTTGTATCAATTTCTTTATCAGATTGGGCATTTTTTGGGATTTTGGAAGTGCTGCAATTTTTGAATTAGAAAATTTTAATGGGAAGATCAACTTAAACTTTTGGAGAACGAAACTTCAATTTGAGTCTCCTTTCTATGTGCGCTGGAAATCTTGAACACACTTAGCTACAAATCTTGGATATCAATAGCCGACTAATCCATTTCAGATTTTTTGTACTTACTAATAGATCAGTCAGTTGCACAATTTACAGTCCAAAGCCCCTAGAACCTTTACTATGGATATCGAGCTCATTTCTCAGTTTTAGATCAGTGGAAATCAAAGAGAAAAACTTGGGCGTGGTACAATGTGAAAATTATGGTGAGTTTCTTAGAGAATTAGGTATACAAGGGCTAGAGTATGTTTATTGGTGCACTGGGTTTGTGGGGCGAGAGACAAATTGAGTATGCCTGTATATCTTTTTTTTCCATATTGAAATATTCTTATCATCATCTCCGTGTAAATAGGCTATAAGCCGAACCACGTAAATCAATTGCATTTTTTGTGTACTTGTTCCATTTTCCACCAATTATTTTTGCTATTTTGCTACCAAATCACCGCCATTCATAATACTTTGTCTGTGTGGTTCAAGACTAGACTCTCATAATCAAATCATAAATTAGTAATCGGAATACTATATTCCAAACTGCGGCCCTATAAACTTGTGTTGTAACCTTCCAAAATCATCAATTAATGAGGTTCCCAACAGATATATTCTCAAACATGCAAGCACAGTGTTGAAACGAAAAACCATCACAAATTTCAAAACTAATTATCAAACTAAGCATCAATCTCATTGCAGCTTCTGAGACGTGATTCTGACTCTATGGGGCAACAAGATTAATAAACATTTACAATAAAAGGCATTATGCGTCTTCCACTTTTACTATACATATATCATACGTCCCACAATAAATCATGAAAGAGAGAGGCTTCTCCCCAGTTCATAAATGGACAGAACCAGTCCACTTTTGCACATTTTGGACTCAAAATGTGCCAGCTTGGATAATCCGGGTCATTTATTTTGTTGCTCCTAATATATGGATCTCAGTGCAAAAAATCAAATTGATGATATATCATTAAATGTGTAAATAAATCACATTTTTATTTTGAAAAATAACTGTAAACACGGGTGTATTTTGTTCATATACTTAACAAAATCCGATCAACTTGCTTTTTTGCAAATGTTCTACATAAACAATAAAATAAATAGCCCGGATGATCGAAGTTGGCTCATTTTGGGCCCAAAATAGGCCAAAATGGACCAGTTCAGTCCATTGCTGGACTGAGACAAGCTGGTCCCTGGAAGATTTTGGAAACAGGAAATGAAACTGCAATAAGAAACAAACAAAACTAAGCAGAGCTACCTGAGCAGAGCTGGAAGCGGTGGAGTAGGAGCAAGAAGAAGCATGCGACAGACGAGCAAGGCCTTTGGCGCCACCGGCGGGTTTCGCAATACCAAAATTCTCGGCAATTCGAGTCCGCGTTGAGAGCTTGTCCGAACCAGCCACGGGGACGGAGGAGACCATCTCGAGTGCGCGAGAGATTGCGGGCCGATATTGAGACAAGGAGGAGGAAGAGGAGGCCCTGATGACGACGAGAGCCGACCTCGTCAGCCTCGCGGCGGAGGTTCTGGTGGTGGCCATGGTACCGAAGGACGACGGTGGAGAAAAAAACTTAGTAGGGTAGTAGGGTTTTTCTTCTCTTTTTCCACTGGTTAAAAGGGTTTAAGATTATCCTCGAAGGTTCTAGTAATGGAGATTCGCGGTAGGGTTGGGAAGCTTGGGGAAGGGGAAAGGGAAATGTGCGGGAATTTTTGTCCCCGCCCGAGTAATTATGATTCTAGATTGAATTGAATAAATGGTGAGATTAACAGTATTTTTATGATTGAATCGTAAGATATATTTATATTAACTAGAAGTAATAAATAGTTTAGAGTTTTCAACTTTTCTCCATAGCATAATTTATTGTTCGTGAGCTGCCACATGGGACAATTACGGTTAAAATTGTATATTAAAATTTATATTTTAAATTGTTAGTATTAATTTTATTTATTAAAATAAATTATTTTTATTTTAATGATAATATTTATGAATAATATTTGTGTTACGTTGTTTACTTAATATTGTGCATTGGTATTTTTTATTCTACACTGTAATTAATTTGATGTGTAAAATTCGACTTGCACACAGAAGATCAGATTATAAATTTTTGTAAAATATAAATTTTTAGTTCACAGTCTTAAATAAAATTTGACACACTATCGATATAGTTACAGTACAGTGTTTTAGTAAATCTGTCATGATTACGAGAAATTATATAGTTTCGACTATAATTCTAACTCATTGTATTAGTACACTTTGTGCGTATTAAACACGATTACGTTGAGATAATTATTTCTATATTGACTATATAAAATAATTTATACATCGTGATTATTTTGAGTACTTATACTCCTAATCTCAAAATAATTATTAGACGCGTATATTTAATGTTCATTATTTTGATATATTAAATGTGCGATCTTTTTATGGACTTATAATTCCGGTGAGTTTGATAATGGCTTTACTTATATGGTGGATATTAGTTATTTAATTAATTCACGTTTCGGCATAATGCTCCTTAAGGAATTTTATAAATTTTAATCATGTAAAATCCTGTAGGTAAATTTTATAATCCGTCATATCAAATAAGTTAAACATAAAGTCTTAAATTTTTTTTAAAGAGATTGATTAAATATAATTGCCAATAATTTAATTTTATCGCCGAGTTTAGATTGTGCCGAAGTGTTATATACCTGGGATCGAAGCATTTATGATTTGCGATTGAGTTGTTCGATGGCCATAGTTACTTCGTCTTATGGTAATAAAAGGTTAAGAATACCCCGACATGCGATAAGCTGATCAAGGCTTTTAAGAATAAATAAATAAAAAATCAAGGGACATTGAAAAATGAAAAGTGAAAAAAAACAATGGACTTGACAAACACTATGATCCAATTATTCCTCGATAATAACATTTTTCATAAAGTCACCAATGAAAATGATTCGATGGAACTTTGAACAAAATTATAGAGTATATATAAGCATAAGACGTTGACAAGTGTGTTATCCAAAAAGAAGCAGTCTATGCACTTTGGGTGACAAATGATGCAAATTTTATGATCAGAGAGTAGACATTGTCAAATATACAATCTTTAAAGAAGCAATCTATGCACTTTTGGTCACAAAAGACACAAATTTTATGGAATATTTGGACAAGTTCAACAATACACTGATAAAATTGGGCTATATTAGTCCAAAAATTGAGAATGATGATAAAGTAATTCTCATTTTGTCTCTTTACATCTATCCTATGAGTATCTACAACTACATTGATGTTCGGCAAAGACACCTATAGATAAGATAAAGTTGTTCTAACTTTCATGCATAGTGACATGCTACGAAAAAGAGAGAACAATAGACCATTAGGAGAAGAGATCGTTATGGCATCAAGTAGTGTAGATGTTAGAGATAGGACGACGGATACGAGAGAGTGGCCTGGGAAGAAAAAGCTTTGGCTCAAGTCAAGAGGTCTTAAGATGACGTGCTATTATTATAACCAATAAATCCATCTAAAGATGAATTATCCAAGGTACAAGGCAAACAAAGAAAATAAACACTCATAAGATATGTCAACTATAGCGGGCTCTAGTGGTGAAAACAGTGTAAGTTTGTACCAGAGCCATGAAAACAACCCGCTCCAACTCAACTCAGTTTGTGCGAATTATGTGAGTAAGCGAACTAGGTTTGATGGGCTAAGTTGAAAAAAATAAGGAGGCTAAATTGGTTGCGGATTATATATCTGCAACCCGCCATCAACCCAACCTGCATAAGGTATATATTAGTTATCGTATTTTTACACGCAACGAATTTTAACCTCATACATATATTTACATTTATATAAATTTTTTATAATTCATAAGTAACAAAGTAAAACATTTATAATTTTAATTACTACTACTTATATGTTGTGAATATTTTGTTAACAAGCATACAATAAGAATATTATTACTATATATATTTAATTATGTTATTATTATTATTGAATTACTACTATTATTTCTAATTAGTCTTTTTGTTTGACATATAAAATACATTTTTTACAAAAAAAAAAAAACTATAGTTTTTTATTTTTATTTTTAAGAAGCAAATTGTAAGGAAATAATATTAAAATTTAGCAACTTTTTAGCCCGCTAAACTACTTAAGCCGCGAGTTAAAACCGCCAAGAAAATATAACTAAATTTGTTGATTTTGATGATATGTGAGTTTGCGGTGAATTAAAGAAATGATAATACACAAAAGATGGGTTAGCTGAAAATTTTTCCATCACCCGTCTTAGCTCAACCCGCGCATACCCATAGTATGTGTAATTACTTCCACATCAAGACTAGAGAGATTGGGTTGGATTTTAAATTATGGATATTCGTATCACATATGTGCAACCAATAATGTGTTTCGACATATCAGGCATGTAACATGGATAATGTTAACACGAATAATATAGTAGTTGGCTTAGGGTCAATGCAGTTTCATATATTTGACAGAAACATTGTAATCTCGATGGAGATTGGGCACGTGCCAAATATAAGGAATAATCTAATTTTTCTTAAGATGCTGGACTCGAGCGCCTGCGAGTTCTTATTGGATGTAGAGTTCTATGGGTTTTCAAAGGAAACAACGTTGTGATTAAAGAACGATTGACGACTTGTGCAAAATCGTGGGAAGTATTGTGATATATAAAGCTATTGTCAAATATTAGATATGTAGTGCAAGACAACAATATACGCGGGCAAGGCATGCGAATGAGCATGGTGAACAACACTTATGAAAAAGCACATGGAATAGACACATGAGTGCACGAAAGCGACGAAACCGTACAAGTAAGTGTTATGAAGAATTAGTGGCAAAACGAAGATAGCGAGTCAATAATTAAGAATTTCGAAAAAGGATTTTATCTATTCAATTTATCAATTATTAATGATCACAAAGATTTTATTCTTAATATTCAAATTATCATAAGATGTATTGAAGGTGTTTGGGAACACCATTGGGAGCTGACTGTAGTTTCTGTTATGGTTGTACATTAAAAATTATAGTTTTAATTTTAGTATTTTATTTTATTTTTTAGTAAAATTAATTTTTTATTTTAGAAGAATCTTAATGAGTAATGTATGCATTTTATTATTTATTTAATAATTTACATGTGCATCTTTCATTCTACATAATAATTAATATGGTGTGTAGAGCTCGGTTCATACACAGAAGATCAGATTATCGATTCTTGTAGAATATAAGTTTTAGTTCACAGTTTAGATGGAATTTGACACACCATCAGTATGGCTGTAACACAATATTTTAGTAGATCTATCTTGATTATGAGAAATAGTAATTGTTTCGACAATTGTTCAGACCTATGGTGCTAATACAATTTGTGAGTATCGAACAAGATCAAATTGAGATAATTAATTTTATATTGATTTTGTAAATTAATTGACACCACATGGTTATTATGAGTGCTTATGTTCCTAATTTCGAAATAATTATTATTCGCGTATATTTAATATTCATTGTTTTGATTCATTAGAGTGTGATCTTATATGAATCTATATTCGCAATGAGTTGGATAACGATATTAATTATATGATAAATATTAATTATTGACGGAATTCGCGTTCCAAATAACCAGGACTGATGATACCTGTAGACACTCCAATTTGATCCCGCCCAATCTTATGTGAATTCGATGATGAAAACAGTTAGAATTATGCCTCAGTACGATCCTCGAGAAATGATTCAAGCTCGGTATTTGAACTTAATCATCAAAACCTTCAAACCAATGAAATCTTTCTGAACCACCAACTCCAAAATGGCGACCGCCAATAGAACCCTTTGAAAACTTTCACTTTTTGTGGCGACCGTCCTGTTCCTTGTGGCGACCGCCAATAGAATTTTTTGGAAATCACAGTCCAAAGTGGCAACCGTCAACTTGCATTGTGGCGACCGCCAATAGAAACTTTTGAAACATTTTCAAATATGGTGATCGCCAACTCATGACCTGGTGACCGCTAACTTCAAATGGCCTGACGTGTACCAAAATGTGTCAGCATCTCATTGGTTGAAGAATTCTACAAATATTGTATCCTAGCGTACATTTTTAAGAAAATTTTAGAGAGAAATTTAGTGAGAGAAGCTCTACCGAGTCACCGAGTAATCTAAGCCCCGACGCTGAAACTATGCCGAAGTACCGAGAGCCGAACCCCCGATACCAAAGTTCTAAAGCCTTATAAACTTAGATCATCGCCCGAGGACAGAATTGCCATTCCCCAACTCGGGGATTCCTTAGCGATCCAGGTATTTTGTTTGGATCCTCAATCTTTCTTACTATATTCTCTTTATTTGGAGTGATCGGATTAAGTTCAATTTCATTTCGCCTATTCATTTCATCTACATAATTAATCTTGTTTATCATTTAACTTGCCTCGTGTAATTTAGTCATTTTAATTAATTTTTTAGTTTACACATTCACACTAAGTACATTGCTATTTTTCATTAATTCATCAAATTAGTGCTAATATGTTTTGGCAATTACAACTTATTATTGTTATTAATTATTATAATAATGCGCTTACATCTATGTGAATGTAATTGGCAATACTACATTCATAATTAAATTAAATAGTTGTACTTATTTTCTTTTATTAGCATTAGCTTAATGTTCTAACAATTTTTTTTCCTTTTCATTTGTATTAATATTAGTGTAATATTATTTTCTAGTACTTTATTTTCTTTTCTTTATTACTAGTTTTTGTAATGTAGCGTTTTATTTTATTTATTAGCTTTACTTTTCTTATAAAGTTATATTTTTTTTATAGCTTTATTTTTTTTATAGTTTTTTTTATTCTTTTATTTTG
>JAOTRH010221588.1:0-10502 GCA_034768845.1 Heliamphora exappendiculata
TCTGTGTGTAAGTCGTACTCTACACACTAGATTAAATACTATACAGAATATTGGACATCCATGCATATCAAAGAAATGATATACATACATTGCTCATAAAGATTCTCATAAAATAGAAAACTAATTTTATTAAAATAAATTAAATACTAAAAACATGATTTTTACTATACCAACCCTAACAGCGCTGTCACTAGACGCTAGCGAATCACTGCAATCTTCCCCGTCGTCTCCCGCACCATGTCGGGTCCCAAGACTGTGGTCTCTCCCACATCTGTCGAACACATGGGTGACCTACACGGTCTACCATACAGAGCCTCATACAATGCCATCCCAATACTGGACTGATAGTTGTTGTTATATGCAAACTCTACCAACGGTAGGTGTTCCTTCCAAGAACCACTGAAATCAAGGACACACGCCCTCAACATATCCTCAAGAATTTGTATAGTCCTCTAGATTGACCATTTGTCTGAGGGTGAAAAGCTGTACTGAACATCAAGTTCATCCCCAAAGCCTCCTAAAAACTTTGCCAAAAGCGCGAGGTGAATCACGGGTCTTGGTAAAAAATAATAGACACTGGCACTCCATGCAACCTGACTATTTCTCTAACATGTAATCTACTCAGTCTATCCACCGAATCGTTCACGCAGATGGGGAGAAAGTGTGCAGACTTCGTCAACTTATCAACCACAACCCTTACGGCATCGTGTCCCCTAAGTGATCGAGGAAGTCCCGACACAAAGTCCATCGTGACGTTCTCTCACTTTCATTCTGATATCAGTAACGGCTGTAACAATCCTGTGGGTCTCTGGTGTTTCGCCTTTTTCTTCTGACAAGTAAGACACCGAGAAATAAACTGGATCATCTCTTCATCCCATCCAACAGAACTAATGACGTAGGTCATGATACATCTTCGTGCCTCTTGGATGCACAGCAAGGCGAGAATGATGACACTCGTGTAGTAGATCAGCATGGCATGACTCCGGTACAAACAACCTCTCGGCCAATCTCAGACTCTGATCTAAACCCATAACCCATCTTGTTGTATCCTCTCCACTAGCAACTCGGTCTCGTATCATCTGAGCCTCCTGATCCGTCTGCTGGAGCTCTAGCATACGTACAATTAACGTAGGTCGCGAAGCTACTAAAAATAAGGTGGCACCCATCGCTGTCTCCCTGAGACACATATCAAACTCCCTGATCTCTCTAAGCATATCCCACTCCATCCATCATCGTTGGCATAAGTTTAGGTCCTTCTGCGAAAACAAGTATTTTAAGCTCTTGTCATCTGAGAAAACCTCAAAACGCTCGCCACAAAGGTAGTGACGCCATGTCTTCAAAGCAAAGACCACGGCTGCCAACTCCAGATCGTGTGTTAGGTAGTTCTTCTCATGCGTCTTCAACTGCTGAGAACCATAAGCTACAACCTTACCTTCCTGCATTAGAACACAGCCCAAGACGTCATGAGACGCATCACAATACACTGTATACCCCAAGCCTCGCTCTGGGATAATCAACACTAGTTTAGTAGTTAGCCTCATCTTCAGGTCCTGGAATGCCGACTCACAAGACTCACTCCAAATGAACACAACTCCCTTCCGCATCAGACGCATCATCGGTGCGGCAAGTCTCGCAAAATCCTTTATGAACCGTTGATAATAACATGCTAAACCCAGAAAACAACAGATCTCGAAGACACTCTTCGGTCGCTCCTAACCCATCATAGCATCAATCTTCGATGAATCCACCGCTACTCCGTCTGTCGACACTACGTGTCCCAAAAATCTCAACTCAGATATCCAGAACTCGCACTTCTTGAACATCGCATATAAACGATGCTCTCTCAGAGTCTGTAGCACGATACGCAGATGATCCTCGTGCGCCTCCCTAGTGGGTGAGTAGACAACAATGTCATCTACAAACACCACCACAAAACTGTCCAACTAAGGATGAAAGATGCGGTTCATCAAACCCATAAACGTCACTGGTGTATTCGTCAGACTGAACGGCATAACCAAAAACTCGTAGTGACCATAACGAGTCCGAAAGGTGGTCTTTGCTATGTCCTTGTCCCTAATCCTCAACTGGTGGTACCTTGAACTCAAGTCAATCTTGGAAAAGTAGCTCGACCCCTTCAACTGATCAAACAAATCATCTATCCTCGGCATAGGATACTTGTTCTTTACTGTCACCTGATTTAACTTTCGGTAGTCAATACACAATCGCAAGGATCCATCCTTTTTCTTGGCAAAAAGAGCAGGAGCTCCCCACGGGAAAGTACTCAGGCACACAAACCCCCTATCCAGTAACTCCTGTAGCTGTACCTTGAGTTCACGCAACTCAGCGGGTGCAAAACGATAAGACGACATGGATATGGGAGCAGTTCCTGGAACTAACTTAATAGAGAACTCTACCTCCCGGTTCGGCGGTAACTCGAACAGATCATTAGGAAAGATATTTAGATAGTCACAAACCACCAGAGGTAACTCTCCTTGAGCTCCAACCCCCTCATCTAACATGAGAGCTGCAAATAGGGAACCCAAGTTGCCCTGGTGTTGCACAGCACCCGGCATAGACATCAAACCCTCATCCCGGTCGCCCACAAAGCGATAGCAATCTCCTGCCGGTGTACAAATCGTTACCCTCCGTCGATCGCAATCGATAAAGGCACGATAGGTGGTCAGCCAATCCATCCCTAGGATGGCATCAAACGTGGTCATGTCTAGAATAATAAAGTCAAACTCTAAACATCGACTGGAGACCTCCAATATGAAGGATTTATATACAAGACTCAACATCACACTCCCACTAACTGGGGTCTCTACGCTCAAAGCCCTACCCAACACGTTTGTTTTCAATCCCAAAGCAAATGCAAAAGCAGATGATATAAACAAATTTTATGCTCCCGTGTCGATAAGAACACTGGCCCATGACCTATAGACTAGAAGAGTACCTCTGATCATAGAGGTGGTAGTAGCAGCATCGGGCACGATCGGTGCTCTGGACGTACTGGGATCTGTAAGAACATATGCTCTAGCCTGCCTACTGTGGCCCTGAACTGTCGACTGTCTGCCCGACTGTACCGAGGCACCCCTTGCTACGAATCTAGATAGCTAGCGTCCCTGGGCGGATGATGCTCTGGATGTACTCCGTATACTCCCTCCTCTGGGACAGTCCCTACGGATGTGTCCAGACTGGTCGCACTCAAAGCATACCATTGGACCCCTCCCCTGAGCTTGCGACTGTGACTGTGCTTGAACTGGCCTGGACTACAGCACTCTACCGCACGGTGCCCTGGCCGTCTACATCTAAAATAAATAGGCTCTCTCTAATCCAATCTTCCCGTTGAAGCTACGGGAGGTGTGGATGTAGAAGACTGTAGCAGATATGACCTCACTCGATGAGAACTCAGACCAGATGTCCATCGATGCTTATCCCTACATCCCTGGAACTGTGCACGTCCCCCATCTTATGAGCCCTTACTATCTCTGTCTCTGTGCGTCTCATTCAGAGTGTCTTCCACCTCCATGGCGGTCTCCACCAACTCTGTAAAAACCCGTATCCTGAATGCCGCTACTCTGTCTTGAAAAGCGGGCCTCAAGCCCCTCTCAAATCTCTTTGCATGGAACTCATCTGTAGGTACGATCTCTTGTGCAAATCGAGATAGGCTAGCAAACTCAGCCTCATACTCAATCACAGTTATCGTCCCCTGCATCAAAAAAAGGAAGTCCTCTCTGGAGCGATCCCTTAATGTCGCTGGAAAGTATTTCTCTAGAAATACTTTGGTGAATGCCTCATAAGTGCCTTCGACTGTAGTCCTGGCAAACTTCCACCACATGTTAGCACTCCCTCTCAACTGGAAGGTAGCAAAGGTAACCCTCAGATCATCTTCCTCTATTTGAAGTGTGTCCATGATCCTTGTAACCAACTCAAGCAATTCAGTGGCAATCGTGGGGTTGGGATCCCTAGAAAAGGTAGGAGGGTCCAGACGGCGAAACTCACGCATCGCGACCGTCACCCTCGGCTCAGGTACGCTCTCCCTTCCCCTAGTGGCCTCAGCCAGTTGTCGAATGGAGCCGACCATCTCATGCAATAGATCTCCCCCAACAACAGGTCTGTGAGGTGCATTAGCATCCCCAACATCTGGGACTGGAATGTCCCTTCGGCCAGAACCACGGCCACGGGCTCGACCTCGGGCCTCCCCGCATGGACATAAATCTATACGAAAGCAATATAACAGGATAAACATCCATACAACATGTGATTGTGAACATAGAAGACATAATACACATAAGCATGCTAACACATAGCCACTTAAGATCATGCCATCACATCTCACATACCGAGGAGAACCAATAAGAAAGACTCGTCACTCTGGATAACCTACTTGGATTCCTTGCTAGAAATCACATCTGCGAAACGCATCTCTAACATGGCTCCTAAGTTTGTTAATCTAAACGCCCAAGGCAAGACTAGTCAATCCCAAGGTTCAATCTCCATAGCCACGTATACACACTATCATGCTGAACAAGCAATCATGTGTATGTTAACAAAGCTCTAAAACACAGGCAATCAAGCACATGCACATCCTCACAAAGGTAATGTACCCTCATCCCAATGGCTCTTAGGTATTTGAACCCAGAGATTTGATACCAAGTTGTCACGCCCCACACACCAGGGTCACGCAAAAACTGACCAAAACACCATTTAAGAGAATAAGATTTGCAGTTGGAAAACCCGCAACTCAAAAATATACAACATTTGGATAAAATGATTCCCAAAGTTCAGCTCTCATAAACAGTAAACATGCATTCTCATTCATGAATAAGTATATCGCCTCAAGGCATACAAAACTCGCCTTCTAAAACAGGCATCACATGTAAACTACATGTCACAAAAATAGGAACAACTATAGCAAGTCTTCCATCACCACTGTGTCTAGGTCAGCTCCACATGTTCACTTAAAAATGGTTTTATAGCAAAATCCCACACCGTGAGCCGAAACTCACTAGAAACAAACTACATAAAGCAGTAAAGTAGGTTATGCAATCATAAGCACATAAGCTCAAACACAGGAGCTAAAATGTTTTCTTCTAAAAAACTATCAGTTTTCCATCCTTGAAACTATGCATATTATCCTGAGAGAGATCATGCCACAGTTAAGGGAAAGCAGTAAAAATGCAGTATTCTCCACTCGGGTCACACAGCCGAGGAGAAAGAGATAAGATGTAATCCTATGTACTGACTCTACCACATAGATAATGATAACAACTATAGACTCTTGTCAATTATCCTAGTTACCACTTAAGGCCTGCTCGGTAATGATAAGTTCTATACGGAGTCACGACAACGTAAACAATGCCATTCACGGAGGCAACCGACTTAGTTTACGGGTTCACAACCCGAGGGCCCTAAGCACCTACCAACCACTTAGTTTACGGGTTCACAACCCAAGTGCACTAACACCTACCAATCTCGTTTACAGGGATTAACCCGAAGGCACGTAGGGACCTACTCCACGCACGTTTCTGGACTTTCACCGTGGAGCAATGGAAGCCCACCCAACACACCCACTGCCACGGTATATCTAACGAAAGCATTTAAAAACCCACAAGCAGTTATACAACACATGTATAAAAACAGATCCAATCCACCAACATGGAGATCTACAAGTATGTACAAATATGATTTTAATCAAAACATTTTAAAAGCTGAGACTCAACCTCACAGGCTAGCTCCAAACCTTCAATAACACACGGTTTTTGCAAAAATTGAAACTTTTTCCCAAAAGGAACCAAACCATTCACCCAAAAGGATCACCAAACCACCTAAACCACAATCCAGACCTTCAATCGACTGGGTCCAACCCACCAGTCAACTAAAAACACATTGGAAAGGGGAAAAGCCAAAGGCAGAACCACTTTAGTCGACTGACCGCCCAGGTCCAGTTAACTGACCTCTCATGAACATGATCCTGTCGACTGACCTAGGTCAGTCGACTGACCTTGCCTAGAAAACGTTTTTAAGCTACGATTTTTGCTTCTAAATCTCAAATCAAGCCTCCAAACATCCATATAACACACTCAGACACTCGCCCTTCCAAACCCCACACCAAAACCTCAAAAGAAAACTCTCGGAACACACTTCTATCCACTGAAACGATGAAAAATGATTTTTAAACCAAAAACCCAAT
This sequence comes from Heliamphora exappendiculata, assembly GCA_034768845.1. Lineage (NCBI taxonomy): Eukaryota > Viridiplantae > Streptophyta > Magnoliopsida > Ericales > Sarraceniaceae > Heliamphora > Heliamphora exappendiculata. The sequence goes on from JAOTRH010221588.1 coordinate 6,194, forward strand.
TTAAACATAAATCACTTTTCATGCATTTTTAAATGGTAGATAGGCATAAGATTACACGTAACACCCTTTAACAACTTAACAGTCTAGGATCCTACCTCGGTGAGTTGAAAACTCAATATCTCGATTTACGTGCAAAATTGAGCTTTGTTATAATGAAATTCTGACCGTATAGATGCGTAGAGCACGATTCCAATAACAAAGATCGACTATTGGATCGTCAAAAATCAAACCCTGGGCCCCCGAGAAGTTAGAGAGAAGGCAGAGAGAAAAAGAGAAAACTTAGTCAAGAAATTTTGAAAATTTGTTTTGAAAATATCTAACGTCATTTATTAATAGGCCTCCAAAATATCTTTTTTTTTTGAAATTTTGAAATTTGAATCATAACTCCTAACAACCCCGGGAACCAACCTAGCATGGATATTTAAACTCAAACATGCATCAACACATATATAAACACGAATGAGCACGTCGAATACATAGATAACTCAAAAAGAAACAGAACTGGGTCTCACACCAAGTATGATTCTTTAGGACATGCTTGATATCGTGCACATATACATACACTAAACAGTATATCTGGTCTACTTGCAGTTAAATAGAGTAAGCTACCAATCATACCTCGGTAGAGCTTAGTGTCTACCGGCTTCCCTTGCTCGTCTTTGTCAAGTTTAGTTGAGGGACTCATTGGAGTTCCCAAAACTTGTTCGTCCTCCATGTGGAAGCACATCAGCAGTTCACGTACATACTTTGATTGGTTGATGAAGGTTCCATTCTTTGCTTGTTTGATTTGTAATCCAATAAAGAATGTGAGCTCCCCCATCATGCTCATCTCGAACTCATTTTGCATTCATAGAGAAAATTCCTTGCATAGATTTTCATTAGTAGCACCAAATATAATATCATCTACGTATATTTATACAATGAGCATATCTTTTTTGTTTGTTTTTATGAATAAAGTCATGTCAATCTTTCCTCTTGTAAATTCATTTTCTAACAAAAATTTACTTAGTCTATCATACCAAGTCACGAGGAGCTTATTTTAATCCATACAATGCTTTTGTTAGTTTAAATACATGATTTGAATAGTGATAATCTTCAAAATAAGGTGATTGTTCAACATACACTTCCTCATTTATGAACCCATTTAAGAAAGCACTATTTACATCAATTTGAAAAAGTTTAAAGTTTTTATAGGATGCATATGCAAATAACATACGAATGGCTTCCATCCTAGCTACAGGTGCATAGATTTCTTCAAAGTCAATTCTTTCTTTTTGATTATAGCCTTGTGCAACTAGCCTAACCTTGTTACAGACTACAATACCATTTTCATCCTTTTTATTTCTATATACCCATTTTGTTCCAATTATTGTATGATCTTTAGGCCTAGGAACTAAACTCCAAATTTCATTTCTTTTAAGTTGGTTTAGTTCTTCTTGCATGGCTACTATCCAAGATTCATCTTCTAGTGCATTGTTTATGTTTTTAGATTCTTCTTGTGATTGAAAAGCAAGATGATCACAAATATTTTTAAAAGATGATCGAGTACTTACACCTCGTGAAGGTTCACCTATGATTTGATCCATAGGGTGATCCTTCACTGTCTTCCATTCTTTTGGTAGGTCTTTATGTTCATCTTGACTTTTAGGTTCATGAATCTCTATGCTTTTGCCTTTGTCTTCATTTATTTGCAGTTCTTCCATTCCTTTATTTATATCTAAATCATCATCAACTGGAATCTTAAAAAAAAAGAGGTTAGCCTCATCAAATGTTATATGAATGGATTCTACTAATGTCATAGTTCTTTTATTATATACTCTATAAGCTTTACTATTTGTAGTATACCCTAGAAAAATTTCTTCATCAGATTTAGATTTAAATTTTCCCAACTCATCTTTATCATTTAAAATAAAGCATTTACATCCAAAAATATGAAAATAAGAAATATTGGGCTTTCTACCATTCCATAGCTCATAAGAAGTTTTGTTTAAATGATATCTTATAAAGACTCGGTTCATGACGTAGCAAGCAGTATTTACTGTCTCGGCCCAAAAATATTTAAAAATTTTGTGTTCATTTAACATTGTTCGTGCCATTTCTTGTAAAGATCGATGTTTTCTCTCAACAGCTCCATTTTGTTGAGGAGTTTGAGGTGCAGAAAAATTATGTAAAATTCCATTTTGATCACAAAATTTTTCTACATCTTTATTTTTAGACTCTCCTCTATTACTACGAATGTGTAGAATAGAATAGCCCTTTTCATTTTGAATTTTCTTACAAAGTTTAGCCAACACATGACATACTTCATCTTTTGTTGCAAGAAATAAAACCCATGTATATCGTGAAAAATCATCAACAATAACAAAATAGTATGCTTTCCTTCCAAGACTTTGAGGTTTCATAGGACAAAACAAATCAAGATGAAGTAATTGTAAAGGCCTATTTGTAGAAATTTCTTGTTTCTTTTTTAAACTCGTTTTGGCATGCTTACCAAATTGGCAAGCATCATAAACTTTGCCTTTAATAAATTTAGTCTTAGGTGAGCCTTTGACCAAATCTTTCTTGATAAGTTTGGATAGGAGATCCACGCTAGTATGACCTAGCCTCCTATGCCATAACCAACTAGTTTTATTTACAGCAGAAAAATATTGAACATTTTGAGAATTTAGATTTTCAAAATCGATAGTATAAATATTTTCAAATCTTTTTGCAACAAATAAAACTTTATTACTTTCTTTGTTTTCAACAACACATATGTCATGCAAAAATTGTACACTATAATCTTTATCGCATAATTGACTAATACTAAAGAGATTATGCTTAAGACCATCAATAAGAAGTACGCTATCAATAGACATGGAAGATTTCTTACCAACCTTACCTATACTAATAATTTTACCCTTCCCGTTGTCTCCAAATGTCACATAACCTCCATCCTTAGGTGTTAAGCTTAAAAATTTTAACTTGTCGCCCGCTATATGTCTTAAGCATCCACTATCCAAGTACCATATTTCTTTTGAGGATGATGAGGATCTCAAGCATATCTACAAAATAGATTAAGTGATTTTCGTTGGTACCCAATTCTTTTTGGGTCTTATAGGATTAGCGTTTTTCACTCTCCAAACTATTTTTGATATACCATTGTTTCCTTTTAGTGGACAATCAAATTTAATGTGTCCTTTGTTTTTGCATTGAAAACAAGTTATATTTTCATAAATATTCTTTGAATATGGGTTTGAAAAGTTCTTTGATTCTTTTACAAAATAATTTTTGGATTTGAGTTTTACTTCTCCATTATAACCTATTCCTTCTTTATTCAATGATCTCCTTTGTGCTCCCAAAAGTTTTTTAAAATTTTTCTTCACATTTGTAAATTTATAGATAATTTTTGAGTAATTTTCTACTTTTCTTTTTAGTTCACAAGAGATATCATGTGTTTACCCTGTGAGGTGGAGCCATCAGTTGGAGGAGCATGAAGCAATCTTGTATTGCTGGCTCTACCATGGAAGCTGAATATGTTACAGCTTCGGATGCAGCTAAGGAAGCAGTTTGGCTCAAGAACTTCCTTATGGATTTGAATGTGATACCCTCAGTACAATCGCCTATTGTACGTTATTGTGATAACAATGGTGCAATTGCTAACTCGAAGGAACCAAGAGTCCACAAAAGGGGAAAGCACATTGAGAGGAAGTATCATCTCATCCGGGAGATCGTATAGCGTGGAGATGTGATAGTTTCCAAGATAGATTCTGTGCATAACCTAGCAGATCCTTTTACTAAGGCGTTGTCTCAAAAAGTCTTTGATAACCATGTAGAAGGGTTAGGTGTAAGGTGTGTTCCTGCATGGCTTTGAGTATAAGTGGGAGGGTTAGGAATGTCTTTGATAACCATGTAGAAGGGTTAGGAATGTATACTGAAAAAGCCATGCTGTTTAGGTATTTTATTCTTGATCCATGGCATATTAATGAGAAACATTTGATATGTTTTTGCATTCGTGGTTTCATATTTATATTTGTGATGAATGAACGCATAACTCGTACATTCTGCCCAGTATTTGACTCGGTGCATGTTGCATGGAAGATCGGGTAATAAGTTTTGACAGATTATGCAGGTAGGCTCACAATCGCAGTGGACCCGGACATTCTATTGGTACGATTGTAGTACATCGTTATAGTAGCTGGTCCTGGCTAGGTCGAACAGGTCGAATTTAGGTTTTGGGAATTCGATGTTCTAGCTCGATGTGTTAGTACACTTGGAGTGTATTGAGCGGGATCAACGGGATGATCAATTCTATACTAACTATATGAAT